>JXSR01S057236.1:44121-63800 GCA_000969725.1 Ophiothrix spiculata | reverse complement strand
TTTGTTCTATAATAGTTGAGCTTCTTTATTTTTGTTTATCGTTAATCGTGGACATCGGTATCCGAAAATGTAAGTTATGTCTAATTCTTTTTGTGTCTGTGTTCTAGACATACACATGATGTGTTCAAGGGAATCAGTTAAAACTAGTAATTGCTTCAACTTTATATAATTGCGTCTTAATTATATTTTGCAGTGCATTCGGAAATCTTATCAGCATACGTTGATTGTTATTTCAACAGATATAGTTTTAAAAGAGTTCTTTGCATGTTAGGTTCGATTTTAAGAATCACTATTTGTTTACAACTATGTATTGCTTTAGTGGTAAGCAATTTTAGACAACGCAGATACATTCAATTATTATATGTATTTTAAAAGTCAACTTAGTTTAAAACGGTAAGTCGCTCACTTGCGCTGCGAAAGGCCCTGAGTTCAATAGCGCCAACAAGTTGAGTGTGCTTGATATTGGAGAGGGAAATAATTCATAATTGTCTTGTAAAAGCCCTAAAACACTTGGGGAGCTGATCCCGACAGCAATAGTGCATGTGTGGACAACTCAGGATCAAGTTTCTCTAGACGTTGCCGCAGATCCTTAAAGAATTTAGTAAGGATTGAGCTACAGTAGTCAGCGGACACCTGTAAAGTGTGCAGAGATCTCGTTGAATCACAAATCAGGGAGGAATAGTGCACTATAAGTCTTTTTCCCTTGTATTTATTTTTTATATTCATTTATTTGGAATCCTACAAGAGTAATCATGGAGCAAATCATTCAGTTTTTGCTCGTCACGAGTTTAATGACACACGTTTGAAAATCGAGTGTAGCAAGCAACACGTAAATTCTATACTTTTAAATTTGGCAATTGATCTGATAATATTAACTGTATAATGATTGTCTATGATTTATTCCCTTTGGTCGTCAAATGTTCAATTGATTCCAGGGTATTGTACCGCATCGATCAAATGTTTGCATTACGCAATGACGCAAAGATGCTGCTGAGTTTTCCAAGTTATAGGCTTGTATCTTTTGAAAGCCTATATCTCGAAAGTAGACGTAGTGCATTAATTACAATTTGGCATCTAAGTAATAAGAAGCGATGATGTTGGTTACCAAGATTTCTTCATCGGTGTCTTTTTCCAGAGACGATCTTGACATCGTTTACATTTTCATAGACGCACTACTTCATTAAAATGACATCTCGCCATACGCCGGGAAAGTAGGGACGTCACAATTTATGTTAATCATCCGACACGTGCGTTTTGGACCCAAACAAACGGTGTGACCATTTTTTGCCACACGTTAAGTCCGACTCTGATGTTTTGCCATAATTTTCGTCCAAAACAAAAGGGAAAACATGACGGCCTCTTATGCTAAAGGCTGTAATTATAAGCCAGGACGTGACCTATGCCCTTTTTTCGTCTTCCAACCGAGAAAATCAGCCTGAATTGTATGTTAACGTGTGCCTATTGTGTTAATACGTATGACCAGTTTACATGATCATTTGTTTGGAACCAGATTGCATGTGTTGGGCTAATTATCATAAATGTGACGTCACTACTACCCCGGCGTATGCCTCTGTTTTACTCAAAGTCGTTTACTACGTCACAAAAATCAACAATTATTGTGATATCTACAATAACGCAGCAGTATACTGGATATACCATTTTAAACCGTATACGTACAAAGTGGATCTTTTTATAGATACCTCAACCGGTACCTAGGACCTATGCAAATTAGATGAAATCCCGGGGTAATATCAGGAAAACCTGATCGCTAGATTTTTTTTTCTCGACCTGTCGGATAGGATCGAACTTTGAACCCCTGTAATCACAAAGGGGTTAATGAAAATAGAAAATGAAGATGTTGATGAAAACATTTAGTGTTTTTTTTCAATAAGATAAGTCTATTTTTGACAATGGGGAATAAATGTTTTCATGTCACTATATTTTTAACAAAATTGTCAATTTCAAGCTTTTAAAATCATGAGGCAAAATCTATTTACGTGTAGCGTGTTTTAACAAACTTTATGTAAAATGGCTTAAACGAACTGCAAGATATCAGACATCATATTCATGAACTTTGAAAAAATATATCTTTCCTGTGAGACTTTTAAATCAGTAAATTAATCGAGGGAAAACTCAGTACAATTAAACATTCGAAAGGGATATGATGTCGGTCATCACATTATCCCTATATACACAACGAACATCGTAAACGACAAGTCACACCTTTCGAAGGTCTTGGGCTATATCAGGCAAATCTGACGTAATTTACCATACCACGTGTAGCAGCTCCGAGCTTGACTGGGACATGTGCATCCACTGTGCATATTATGGAATAATTGGGAAATGTTTTTATCAAGTTTATATAAACAAATTCTTTTGTACAAATAGTTTATTGAAGGAATATCAATCTAATATGGTGGAATAAAAAAAAAACACCTTGTTTTTTTTTTAAATCAGACCCTTAAGTTTATGTTGCACAGTCCAGAGTCTGAACATTCAGCTAATCTTGACTTTGTGTCAGTTCGTTCATTTTCCATAGGCTTGCACGTTCTCTTCTCGCATAAAATCGACCCATGTCGTATTCTGTTGTATCTGTCCATGTGCAAACTGAATCGTGGTAATTATATTCAACAAGTGTGACTCATTTATCTCATTAGGTCAATTTTGGCCAAATTGGTCAAATCGAAAGACCTAATGTATGCATAAAAATAGTGAGGATTCGGGAAACTCAGTTAAAGATAGTTCAGCAGGTTATCGTAATGAGCTGTGCGCGCCGAATATGGAATTCATTACGATCAGATTTTTGAGGGTATGGTTAGTGATTTATAGTGCAACTGAAGGTGAAAAATAACATTGATTCCACTGGTAAATGACAAAAGTGACACCTAATTTATTTTTCAAGCATTATTCATAGTGCAACTGTAGGTGAAAAATATAATTTGCTCCATTAGTGATAGCAAAATTTGCACCTAATTTATTTTTCAAGCATTATTAGTCTAAACTGGATTTCATCGATTTTATGCAGGTATCATCAAAAAGGATGAATAAAGCAGATCGTGTCTCAATTTCTTTTAACACAAAATAAAACGTTAACAACTGTCCTCGCTAGGACTCAAAAACTATTTGTAAGCATTTCAGATCTTATAACCTACGCGCTAACCGATTGAGCTACAGGTAGATACTTCACTTACCCATTTACCTGGAAGGTTAACGTTGATATTTCACACCGCTAACCTACACACACTTGACAGATATCTCATATTCAAGCAGGCATGGCTTAACTAGGCTTGGTCGTTTTGTTTTGATACTTAAATCAAGTCTTTTTAGACACTTTTTCAGATTTTTTTTCTGAATTCCGTGAAAATCATTTGTATTTGAGAATATGCTATCAGGAAGATGAGTTTACCCAAGACACCCATCTGTTTGTATACAAGAAGTCTGATATGTAGTTGCATATGAATTTTGTTGGAATTGAAGAATTACAAAAAAATCAGTAGTCTACAAGTTATGTGGACATCCATGCATACTCAAAGATTGTTTTTAAATATATCTTCTTAACCACATTTAATTAAACAACAAGCGGCATCAGTAACGATTATTTGGTGAAATTTCTGCGCTTGTTTTCTTCTTGCAACTCCGCCTAAATTAAGTGTTAATCAGTCTTTTATCATGCTTAACTAATCATCTTTAAATACCCTGCGCATGTCTGGGTGCAAAATACTATGGGTCAAATTATAGTTCTTTTGGATTTACCAAATATTTTGTGTAACAAGTCTTTTTTATCTTATTATCTAACATATAGCTCCAATGAATCTTTTAATCAATAACGGATACTTAGTGTTGTAAATCAACAAACATTTTCACCAAATACTCCTCACATGTGGTGTATTAATTGTTCATCACGAAGCCTCCGTTATTATTAGAAAATACATTAGAATTATATATCGAATTATAAGATAACAAATACTTGTTGCACCAAATATTTGGTAGGCCATAAGAAGTATAGTTTGACCCATAGTGTATGTGTAATATCAATTTAGACAATTAAAATATTGAATAGTGGTGTATTTGTTATTGGTGCCATGACCTTGTTAGTCAAAAATAATGAAAGTAAAAGATTAACAAAAAAAAAAAACGGTTTTGGATTTATGAGCCATTTTGACTACTTATGATACATTCAACATATGTTTGCAGCACTGACCCAAGTCCCAATACAGTAAGGACTTTTAGGAGCACCGATTAAATGATCTTTACAATATATGGGAATAAAGCGCCAGGGACCTGTTATCATTCAGAACCCTGGCACACCACACCGTATAGAGCCAACACGTACGAATAACGTGCACTGTTTTGAACATTGAAATACTAGTGGTCATGCCGTAAGTTTGGTTACCTTCTGGTAACACACCCGAAATAGGCAAAAACAGTAGTTTACATTCTGCGTATCTTAAACTTTAAAATTATTCATATTAGGAGAGGACAAGTATATACAATCTTAAAGAGTTAAAAGAAAGGAATCATCCTCATCGTCATTATACAGGGTGTAACATAAGAAATATTTAACGTTTTTTAAATGCCATTTTTGTAGCCAAGAACATGCTTAATAGTGTACATAGCTACATACATCACAAGTACTATCCATTATAAAAGAATAAAACAAATGTCTAAATATCTTGATATAAAGGGCTTGAATTCACAATGAAATTTGTCTTCTGTACTCTTTTTAGAGTGCAGATGCGTGCCCTGGGTTATATGTGCTTTCTTTGTTATTCTCATGTGTTTTTTGATAATAAAGAATGATTGAACGATTTCAAATGATTAAAAAATTTCTAAAAATGCTTGGGAAAAAGTTTGGTGTGATGCTGAATTAGTTCAGTGCCTCTTTAAGTCAGATATTAAGCAGAGTAATGGTAGAGCGGCCATGTAAATTAACAATTGCCATACCAACGTAATTTTGGCAACGTTAGTTATGTAGGGGTGGGGGTAGTCACCCTATGAAATTAGTTTAAACGCCAAAAGTTAAGTTGTTTGGTATCATAGTATAGAGTAGGGTCTCTTCCAAAATCATGAAAAGGTGTTACGTAATTATGACGTCATAAGTACTTCCGAGTCGGAAAATCACGATTTTTGCCAACAATGGACAACAAATGTCATAATTTTGATGTAAAAGCTTAAAATATCAAAATGTTGCCCTGGTTTTAGCTTATAAAGAAGGGAAACATTGCTTCTGTAAGTTTTAGGTTCTTACCTTGCATACAGTATTTTTTAAAGGTGACTTGAAATATTCCGAGGTAGCGGCCTTACCTTCTGACTTTGACTGGATACCCTACAACTACCGATATTGATCCCCTATGTCGTATTCGTTTGCGTTTTTATGCGACAGGGAATCATTGGGGGTACAAATACATCCCTGAAAAAAAAAAAGTTGTTTGTTAACGATTTGATGGGAAAAACGAATTTAAAGAGCGTCCTCGAATTCGATACGCAAAAACCTTAATTTTGACGACGTATGGTCACTTACATGTACGTGTTAAATGGTTCGTCCGACGGCAAACAATTTAATTGGACGAGTGGCGACTGTATTATATCCATACCATAAGGTTTTCATTAATGGCACTAATTTTAGACTTTAATTCAAGTTAGTTAAGGTTTATACGAGCGTTCTGCCATCTGGTCACCTCAAACCACCATGGTATAATATTGTTATCTGAAATATGTTTGCAGACACAACTGTTTCCCTGCTTGTGCTGTTCTGTGCAACACGTATCTTCGGTACCATCGTATTTGACTTTGTTCTATAATAGTTGAGCTTCTTTATCTTTTATTGTTAATCGTGGACATCGGCATCCGAAAATGTAAGTTATGTTTAATTCATTTTGAGTCTCTGTTCTAGACATACACATGATGTGTTCATGTTCAGTGTAGCGTCTTAATTATATTTGGAAGTGCATTCGGAAATCTTGTCCGCATTTTGTTCTCGTTGTTTTCAGCAAAAATAGTTTTTGGCATGTTAGGTTAGATTTTAAGAATCACTATTTGTTTACAACCATGTACATTGCTTTTGTGGTATTATTTTAGACAAAAAAAAATACCATTAATTAAGCCTGTATACATGTATGTATTTTTAAATAGGCAAGTTAGTTTAATATAAACAGTAAGTTTCTCGCTTAAGCTGCGAAAGGTTCCGAGTTTGAACCCCCGATAGCACCACGAAGCTGAGTATGTTTGATATAACTCATAATTGTCTCGTGGAAACCCGTAAAGCCTTGGGGACAGTGGCGTAACTTTGGTAGCGGTTGCACCTAAATATCAAAGCGTGCAACGCTCGCGTGCGCCTACGGTGTGGGGTCGAGGGGCCCGTTAAAGGGCCCCGCTGGGATCCAGGGGGCGAAGCCCCCGGAAGCTCCGGGGGTTTTGCTGCATTTTCAATGGAAAAAGTACCAAGATTTTCACTATAAAGGCAGTGTTTCAAACATACAATAATATCTTATTAATGGTTTGTTTCCGCAGCAGTTTTGTACGACTGGCATGTTAATATAATAGAAACATCTCTCTGAAAATCAATATTGAAATTTGGACAGTGGCCTTTTACACCACTTGTAATGCAATCGAGCATATCCTCAAAACCATTTAACCATATCACTTGCTTTTCATACACAAAATAGTTTATGACCTTTACATCATATTTTGAGTTAAATATTTTGATTTTATTGTATTCTTTTTAAGCCATGACCCTCTAAAACTAGGAGTTAATTTTGTATGGGACACCTTGTATAATCACCAATAAAATACTGAGCTGGTACAAATATTAAAGATTTAAAAGCGATATTCGATGCCCAACATGAGACTTGATTTTGCTACCTTATGAAATGAATTCTCGAGATTTGTCCAGTTGGCACATTTTTTGGAACATGGGTGATTAAGGTTACCCGATCATAGAATTCGGTGCACTTTCTTCTTGTCAGAAAAATGAAGTACAAACTAGATATCTACCCTCTGATGAATAGCAATATAAAATGACTCATGTTTCTAATTAGGCCGTATAGTACAATCCTATTTGTCTGCTTTATGACCCTTTAATGTCCTTGAGTGATTTTTAAATATACTTTCATTGCTAAGGAGGTCTTAAAATCCCAACATGAAAAATATTTACTTCTTCTGCTTTTTCTTTTTCAGAATCATGAAGCTGGCATTTATCTTTGCGCTTTGTTTGGTGATAGGTATGATTGTAATTGCTGACTGTCAAGATATTCCAGGTAATAACTTTGCTACTGCTTTAGACTAAATGTGACCGTTTATCTCAAAAAGGCTGTAAATGTAGCCTCTTGTCATTTTCACCTCTTTAAATATATCCCATGACCATGTTATATGGATTAAAATGACATCGAAATGAACGGTTTCTAAGAGAAATGGGGACTAATCTAGCGTTATTATATTTTCTGTTGATTGTCCCGAAAATATACAAATTTATTTTATATATCCGATATTGTATTAATGAAACTGTGCATGTGTTTTGAAATACGCTTAAGGATTGTATTTCAACCTGTAGCCCCAAATGAAGCTTGCTCTTTCCAACTGTATTGGGAACAACGGTCACAAGTGTTCTTGCTCTATTAGAGGTATACACAATTTACTCTAAAAATCACAGTTAAATAAGTATTCAACTTCATGATCCTTGATTCTGTGGTAAATAAATTAGCTTAAGCGTATAAGGGAATGATTGGCATATTTTTTTGGATAAACATGAAAGAAACTTACCGTTTTAGGTAATAAATGGGTATACCACAAAACATTGAAACAGTATCAATTTAAAATTTAGTGCACATCAATAACCTAATTTGCATATTTAATTAACACAAATCACACAAACTTTGAAAACACAAAGTATCTCTCAAATAGAAAATTAAAGGAAGTTGGTTGAGGTGTCAAAGCTCTTGAAAAGATCTATCCGTTGGTTATACCAACTTTGGCAACCATCTCAGCTATAGAGTGGGAGTACTGTACCAAAATGTAATCTCTGCCACCTGCATTTGAGGGACTATGGCCATGGATAGAAAAGTACAGACTATTTTTTATTCAAAGTATACAACAGAAAGAACAGATCTTGATATAAAGTTTATCTCTGCAAAGTTTCAGCTCTTTATGGGGAGTCCTTTTCTCAGCACATTTTTTTTAAAGATTTGTGAAAAAATGCGTAAATTTTGATTAAAAATCCACTAAAAATTATAATTAACTTGTCCAAAATTAGTCTTAGTGAAGAAAATGAATATAATTTGGATAACAATTTTCTTGTCATAATTAGCAAATGTTTGGCAAGTAATATCTTGTGAATGGAATATTGGATTTCAGCAAACAACAGCTCCATTACCCGTCTACTGCGATAGATTTGCACACAAATAACTTAAGCCACGTTCAGACGGTCGGACATAAGTTGCTCGTGACTGGTCATAACTTGTGTCGGTAATAGCGTCGGACATAAATTTGCAGTGAGAACGATCGTCGGATATAACTCTATCGGGTATAGCGCGACTTATATCCGACGATTTATATCCAAAGAAGAGCAGACATAAGTCCGGTAATAAAGTTGTTACCGGTAAAAAGAAATACGTGTGAACTGTTGTCGGACATAACGGCAAACTTTTGAAAGGTCAGTTTGATTCTTTCCCAAATAATATATGGCATGTATAGGGCTTTTTGTCATCTTTATAAATACAATTAGCAGCAATGCTAGGAGGAAATATTATATTGATACTGATATATAAGTCGTTCAAGTTCTTGATGAATAAAATTCTATGGCGTACTAGTTTTATAGTAAACAAGAGCACAAAATGAAATATAATAGGCATGTAGAATAAAATAATACGTAGGCCTAGAATGTATTTAAAAATAGCAAGAAATGTATTTTATAGGCAATCGAAATGTCAGATTCAAAACTAAAACGGCTAGGAGCTGAATGGTATTTCTATACCATGATTGCCGTTACCGGTAATAAGCATATCGGACATAACACGTCGGATATAAGCACTATTACCGACTAATGTGGACGCGTTGGTGGATTAACGGAACATGCTTCATTGCGTCGGACTTATACCTGGAAAAGATATGACCGGTAATAACTGCATTTGTGAACGCAACTTTAGTATCAGGGCATATCAGTTTGACCTGATTTAACTTTATTAAACAAATGTTCCGCTATTCCAATCAGCTAAGGATACATTTTACAGATCACTAATTTTCCTGTTTTAAGGCTACAGTCCCTTAATGGGTGCCATTTTTGCCAACGGCATCTTTACTGCAACTTTTTACCTACTTACACATATCAGAATAATACAATATTTGGCTTACATATTTAAAAGAGTCTCTAGTTTATACATGAGACTTTAGTAGTGATTTCACGTTAATTATCAAGGTCAAAATTACGTCAATAAACTACTTCGAAAAATGTACACCTTTTCGCCGAAACCTTAAAATTTTATGATGTTCGAACGATTCGTGTTGTGTTGATTTTGAATGATAATGTAACAAACCCGCGTTGTTTTGCCCGAAAAACCGGGCGTGAATTATGACTCTGAGTTCGCCCTGTTTGAGCTATGAATAGCCTGATTTTAGTATCTACATTATCTACATTTTTGTCTGATATACGCATTCGCATAATTTACTTACAAATTGAGCATTCCAATTGCAATGTTTATGTAAACAAAAGCAAAATACGGCATTCTAATGTTTATGTTTTAGATTTTAGTTCACCATCTCAACGCTGCCTTGATAGCTCAGCGCTTCGTAATGCATGACTAACCCCCGCCATAATCCATGGTTCGAGTCCCCGCAAAGGCAGTGGAAAATATTTATCTTTTCATGATTGAAAAATAATTAGGATTCACATTTTCCTGAGCATGTGGATTCCTCGTACCCTTAAAATGTTTAACTATGATTTGGCTCTGCAATGGAAACATTAAGAAAAGAGGATCAATAATTTATAAGTTATTTGTGTGCAAATTTATCGAGAGTAGACCAGTAATGCAAAGTATAATTTATTGTGGAGTTTATGTCGATTCAGGTTACAGAGAAATCGTATAGAGTATCACTGACACTGAGTAATGCACTTTTCATTTTCCCCCTTTTTTTAGAGTGCATGGATTGTTGTGCTGGTAAGTACCTACGTTTACAGTATGTAAATATTTTTTGTAATTCAATTTGCAACTTTGCATGCTATTTTCCAGTGATGAGAATGCAACAAAGGAATCATGGTTCAGAAAACATTGTAAGCAAACAAAACAGTAGCTTAACTATGCGCTGGTATATAAAAAAAGTTTCAAGTGGGAACGGTAGAAGAGGAGATGGGAATTTCTTACGCATTTTCGGCACGACGCATGCAGGTTAATTAAAACATAAGGTTAAGTAGAACAAAATTAAATCTTTAACCCTCGTCTATCAAGGCTATTTGTTTGTAAGACGTCTACCCAAGGGGGGTGGGGGGTGTTGCAATTTCCATAATTTTTTTAGAACGCTACCCCCTATAAACTTGGTTTTGCTATCAATAGATAGGTATGCACCTTCCCTATACAACGATACCAAGCTCACAAAAAGCGGTCAAGGCGTTACGTAATTATGACGTCATAAATGTTTTTCCGGTCGAAAAATCGGAATTTTGGCAAAAATGGCCACCCAAATCAAAATTGTGCTATACAATTTCTAAATGACGCACTTTCTTCAGGTATTTTGCTTATAAAGAAGGGGAATAATAATTCTAACATGCCCTGCAAGAGTAAGCTTCATAGCATGCCTATATTTTGCAAAATTGCGACTTAAAATTTTCCAGGGACTCCCCCCCCTTATCCCGGCCTACTTTGACCCTACACCCCAACCCTACCCGCCCCCCTCCCCCCAAATTGTTCATCAAAATGACCGCAAATGATGTAAATTACCCAAATGCCTGGGGTCGGTTGCTTTTGCGTTTTTATGCAGCGGGGAAAAAATCCTGAGGGGTAAACAATGACAGATAAAAATGATATGTAAATATAAACAAAGTAAACGGTAAGAACAAAAACCTCAACTACGAACAACCGAATCCAGAAGGTTTATAATCAATGTTCGATTTTGACTGTGTTTTCAATGAATTTTTGCATACCTTCCATTGTTGCCAACTTTTGTCGTATTCAACATCCAACGCCAAGATTCAACTACATACCAATCAAAATAATGGGTAAAATCAGAGAAAATAAGACGTTTGCCCGAACCATTTGCTTAATATTTACCTATTATGATTTAATAGTGCAAAGGGGCTTGGTCAGTGGTGGCATTGCGGGGAGAGGAATTCTTCCACCCCCAGTTTACCCCCAAAAGAAAATATAAGAAGCTTATTGGGCACAACTTTCTCTCAATTCGCGTGTATTTTACTACCGTTCTTTTGAGTGAGGTGCAGGATTGTGTCTTTTTGACAAAATTTTCCCATTCAACGGCAATACTCCATTCATTTTTGTCAAGAACGGCGCAATTATGCTAGATACAATACTGCACCTTGATGGTTCTTTTATTTCGAAATAGGTTTTCTTTGCCAAAATAAACACAATCGTCCGGAAATATTTTTATTTACAAACAACTCCCGTTTTGCACATTTTGTACTTCAACAATTTAAGTCAATAGACATATAACAATTTGAAATGATGCAACTTTATTACAAATCTTCTCTTACTATTTCCCTCCAACGCTTCAGATCAATATGATCCAAGTTGGAATTGTTGGAATTGCGAAATTGATAGTGACCCATCCCAATATGCTGAGCAAAACTGCACTTGATAATTATCATGGTAAGTATGACATTATCAGAAAGACGATGAGTCATTCATCCTTTCTTAACCCTTTCGGAAAATCGGAACTTGGCAATTTCGAAAATTCCTATCATGTGTCTGGTTTTTTAAGTAAGCTTATTAAGTATATATTAGGCAATATTAAGTTCTATATGACGTTCACAAATATGTAATTTATGTCATCAATAATTATCATATAAATAATCATAAAAAATATGGAGTAGTTATCGATTTCGATCATCAAACCTGTGTTTAATTTTAAAAAATGCGGTTTTTATTAGAAAATGAGCTATTGGAAATGTTTTGAGAGCAAATACTTTCCCCACCATATAAACGCTTGTCGAAAGTATTGCAACATATCATAGGGGAGGGTAGGCGAGTTGGCCATCCTTTTGTTCTAACGCCCCTGAATCGGAGAGGTTAAAGTCTAGAATATTTTCCTGTTCACAGAAGATAGATATGTGCCTTAGCTATGTTTTACGGAAACACCAAGACTCTGCAGTTGCCCCCCCCCCCCAAAAAAAAAAAAAAAGCAGACACACTCATTTTACCATAAAACATTCCATGCATACGTTTATTTAAAGTGAAGCAGGGGAGTTTGCTGCATAAGAATATTTCCTTTCTTGATGAATTGCTGTAATAAATTCAAACAAGGTCGGTATTTTAAAAAGATACGCTGTAGCGTACTGTTTTATTTGCGGCTTTTAAGACAAATACTCATTAGAATATAGAAAAGATGAATGTCTTGCGATTTATCTAAGTAGTTAATTGACAAGTAGTTGCTTTGGGTGGAACAACGGCTTTAAATTGAAGATCCCAGTCATTGAAGTTCCTATGTTATATTTTGGTCAAAATGAGATTTTTGCATATTCAATTGCATTGATGGTATATGCATTTTCTGAGTATAAAATTAGACGATTTACCTAACCGGAAGTGGTCGTTACGCTTGAGTGAATGCTGCAAATATGTCGTGTAACACATCAAATTATTCGTTTCATCGAGTTAATTACAAATATTTATACCTTTATTTATCTTAAAGGTTTGGTTTAGCAAATATAGACCAAAATTCACTCAAGCGTGAAATGAGGTCAAATTTTAAGCAACGTCCGATTTGCGTGAATGATATGTCAAATTACTCGTCATGAGCTGCACATTCAAAAATATATATATTTCTGGACTAAATATCTCTATTTTGGATATTATGACATGTTTTAAGTTTTGAACCTAATTCTCAGTGCTAGAAGTTCCTATGTGCAATTTATTGATTTTCTATTAGAGGTTATCAATAACAGATATGAACTTAAATTGTTCACTGATTTTCATATTTTCCAAATATAGTCATACCCTGAAAGATTCAACACAATGTGTAATGAAATACACCTTTTATAAGATTTCAAAATCTTTAAACCCCTTTTTCTCAGAACTGATTTAATGTAACATAGGAACTTCTATTACTAGCATTTTCAATTAACACAATCGTATTGCTAAAAATTGTTTACACGGATATTTTGCTCCAAAAAGACTCTTAGGTTTGAAGTTCAAAATGCTTAACCTGCTGTAAACATGCAATATAATGCAATATAGGACTACATATATCCTATCAGTTTCATTAAAGACTCCTTGTGTCGTATTAATACGTATCTATCTTATCTGTTTAGAATTGAAATCGTGTTAAAACGTCATAAATGACATTGTGAAAGATTTCGAGTAAGTTAGCACCCCATCTTGGGTAAGTTCGCCACAGGGCCAACTCACCCCGTGTAGTAAGGGGCCAACTCGCCCCGTAGTCCCAGTTTTGACTTCTCCTCGTGGTATACCAATAAAACAAAGGATAAAGAGGATTTGATCCCATAACATGTTGGACACGTACTATAGCACGTGATCAATAATAACAACTTGAACCAGCGAAGTAATATCTTGACACTAGTAAAAAATTACGTTTGCTAAAAAAGTTTACTTAGGTAACTCAAAAACTCGTTTTACTGATAACTCATACAACGATATGCCCTGGGTTTTATAAATTCTATGGTGAATTTGATGCATTATATATGACCAAAAATCACCAGTGACATAATTTTCCCTAGGTCACGTGAGCAGAAACACGTGGTGGGCCAACTCGCCCCGAGGGACAACTCGCTCCATAACGACAAGCAACGTAGACCTGCGGATTACAGTTCTGATTTTTCCGCCCATCATCGTTAGTTAAAGTTAGTTACAACGCACACTACCATTACTATCAGTCGTTTTCAGTTGCAAGTTTTAAGTTGCAAATACATTACCCTCCGTCGGAGCAAGTCGTCACAATATAATGTACTTTTACGAGAACTTTTAAATATAGACCAGAGACACTTTGTAGCGTAAAGAGAAAAGAGATTCCTCGTTTTTCCTGCAACTCTACTTTTCGGTTGTTATTGCCAAATGATTTCCATAAATTGTGAACGTCCAAGAGACTCTTAAAAAAACCCGCGTATAAGGCAAAAAAAAAAGTTTGTTTCTTATAGGTGGTCAAAAAACCTAAATGCGAAATGCGGTTTTTCATTTTATTTTGTATTGTTTCAAGAGGTGCTAAGGCAAATTTTCATTGAAAATCCGCATGGGAGATGATTTTCTCAGTAAGAAACCTGTCCGGATTCAAGTTTTTGGTGAAAAACAAACACTTCTTTAGTAAAATTTTTTTTTTTTCTAATTTTATTTTGACAATGTAATAATTGTACTTACAATGTGCAAATCTTAGCAAAATTTCACGCGAAAAATTCCTTCGGGATTACGGTTTTTAAAATGTTGGCGGGAAATTTTTTGAAACAACCCCAAAAATGTTTTTTCAGACGTCATTTTAAAACAGTTCATCCGATTTTCAAACTGTTTTCTGTGTTTTGGTCCTTTTTACATGTTTTATCATTGAACAGACTTTCAACGTAAAATTCATACCGGAATTTTTTTTTTTATAGGGGGGGGGGCTCTAGGAATCCACCCTTGGGCACCAAAGGTTGGGAAATACCATGTTCACTTAAGTGTTAATCTACCCCTTGAAAACTAAAAACACAACACCAATCAGACGCCCTGTTACAGTACAGTTACCTTAGCAACCACGACAAATAATGCATTGATTCTGAATCTTTGCGATATTGGCTACAATGTAACACTTGTTGGTCCAGTTTTGGAAAAATGTCTGGAATGTGATCCCAAGGTACATTATATTTATGGTAGACCATCCCTTAAATAAGTGCAAATCAACCACAACAGGAAAGAAACAGGAAAATAACTTAATAAATATATCATTATAACACTTTTTTCAAGTGTGATGTCCTATCTATCTATCTATCTATCTATCATATCAGTGTTGATCTTTTTACTTTTATTATTTTTATTATTTTTCAGCTCTTACAAGCAAGCTTCAATGAACAAAGGAGTAACCTGGCTGAAATTATACAAACCGGGTGTTATGCCGTATATATAATTACGAATCTGTTACACAAATAGACCTAGGGTATATAAATTGGTGGTGTGTATTGTCTTGGATTTGCTTAAGGATTTAACACTTAAGTGACCAAGGGGGGGGGGGGGTTCCTAGGGGCCCTACGCGAAAAAAATTTACATCGCCGCTTCATGTAATTGTCAAACTTAACGCAGCGGGTCCCTCGGTGGCAAAAAAATTCAAATCGACCCAGTGGCGTTTTCGTGCTAATTAGCATAAAGTGATTTTTCGAGGGCGCTGTTCAAATTTGTTTTGCCCATAAAATCGAAACCGAATATATTTTTTCTAATTTTATTTTTGCAATGTAATTGTACTTGCTATGTGCAAATTTGAGCAAAATTTCATGCGAAAATTCTTTCGGGAACACGGTTTTTGAAATTTTGGCGGGAAAATTTTTGACGCGACACAAAAATGTTTTTTGGGCCGCCATTTTGAATCGGTTCATCCGATTTTTCAATTTTTTTTTTGTATTTTGGTCCTTATTACATGCTTTATCATTGACCAGACTTTCAACGTAAAATTCATACCGGAAGGATGTTTTTTTCTTGGGCACCAACGGGTGGGAAATACCTTGGTCACTTAAGTGTTAATAGTGACTTTGTCTTAAACCATCCTAATAAATCATTACTAGTCTCCTACACAATAAAAGATATATGTTATTAACCTTGTAACATAGTCTGAATGATTATGTTACTTCAAGTTTTATAGAGTGTAGTCAAACGAATAGAAACACGTCATAAGAATAACATAATCAGAAATTAGAACACAATTTTGTGCAATCTTGTGCAGTTGGTTTAGTAACCAAGACAACTTTGTAAGAGACAGAATGTTTATCTTAAGAGCTCATACTTGTATGTACAAGATAATAAAGATATCAAACGATTTTAATAGCACGATTGTCCAAGAAGAATTGGTGAAGCAATCTGACTCCTTTCTAATGTTCTCATCCAATCACACTCCAAGAATCTAAATCACATACACTAAGCAAAAATTGTTTGGAGATTGCAAAAAGTAATTATAATGTTGGTTGTACATGTTTCTGATCTTAAACTGTGTATTCACATTCCAGACCGCCTCCGGCGTTTCATTAATTTATCATCAGCAAAGTTGGATTTAATGAATGTTCAGGTTAACCCTTCAAAAAGTTACGATACCGTGCTCATCTTAATCAAAATAATTCATATTAGTATATTTAAAGATGATAAAGTTATGTAACTGCCTTCTTGCATCGTTAGGAACAAAATCAGATTATCCGATGTTGAACCGATTGCGGGGGTGTTACTTATTGCCATCCCACGACATTTGTTTATCCGGCGAGAGACAATCTCTTGCAATATTTGCTACGACTCTTTCTCTCAAATGAAGGGACAATAATCGATGTTAACATAAGTTATCAAAGTTTATATCGATAAACAATATCAAATAACTGAAAAGTGGCATTTACTCTTTTATTTGAGCGAACAAGTCAGACTGAATATTTCGAGCGAATATCTCTGAACGTACGATTCTAAGATAATGCAAAACGTATCACTTCACATGGGAATTTGCTCATACGCAAACGTTCAATTCTAGTCCACAAGCGCTGGAACTTTTCACTAGATACCTTATTGTTTCACATTAAAGCTTGGTCACACTATGTTCCCGGTGCTTTTCAGAGATCATAAGTGAACGCAATGCATTCCCAATGCAGAAATGCACAACGAGTGAATCTCGAAAGCATCATCAATGCGTGGCAGGAAACAATGACAAATGATTAACCTCTACACACATGCATCGTGAGTCATAGCCAATGATTCCATGATCCCTGATACCTTCACGATTATGGAAGCACGAATTTATAACTTTCGCCTTATCCTAGTTAACGAGCGTTATTAAAATAAGGCTAGCTTATCTGGGGTTAATGATTCCTTAATTGGGTTATGGTTCCTTAACCAAATAATTTTAAGGCGCCGTATCCCTATTTAACGATCCTTAGGGTTCACAGACTTATATTGGTTAACATGGCCTTATCTTGGGTTAAGGTGCCTCACACTTATTCGCCTAATCCCTAATTAACGTGCCGTTATCTTAAGATAAGGATCCTTAACTAGTCTAGAGATAAGGCGCCTTAACACCAGATAAGGGACGTTAACCTAGGATAATACGGCCTTATCCCTAGTTAACGACGTTAACCTAAGACAAGGATCGTTAAATAGGGATAAGGCCCCTTATCCCAAGTTGAGGCCCTTATGTTCTAGATAAAGGGTAAAACAAAAACCATTATCATATATAATGTGCCTTGGTATGGGATGGTGAGTCATTAGAATCTCAAAATGCGATACGTGCAGCGTCGAGCCTTATGAGAGTCTAATGACAAGTTCAAGTTCAAGTATATTTCATTATCATATACAAATACAATTATAAATAACAATCGATAACCATATTAATAAAATATTAAAACACAAGATGAAAATGATGAGATGACAAAAGGCCTAAGAGGCCTGAAAGGGTCATCTCCGAAACACAAGAGTAGGGCCTACTTTACATAATGACAACGAGTATGACAGAAATAAAATTAATAAACTGCACAAAATAAGATATGCCTAAAACAACAACTCAAAATTCATTGATGTTCATAAATAAATTATTGATTTAAATGTAGATTTCTGTGAGGTTTGTTTTTAACATTTCCTAAACTCTTTGATACTTTTTGCATGTTTTTTTTTTCTTTTTTTATCTTAAGAGTACCATAGGTCTGGACCAGATGTCCGAATTGATCGATCTGAGAACATTTTCTTTGCTTTGTAAATATTATAGCTTTGAGCATTTCTTGTGGCATAGGTATGATTCTGATTATGTTTACGGAAATAGTCATTAAATATTTTTTATTATTGCCCCTTATGAAGTTTGTACATAAACACTCAAAGAAATAATTTAAATGTATCATCTACTTTTAATATTTTATACCTTTTAAGTAACGGCAAACCATCCATTACCAAGATACATTATATCTGATAATGACCTCTTCCTAGTCTAACGCCATTCTTATTTGTCATGTAATTTTAAAGTCTTTTTAACACAATGCTCAGCTTGATTTAAAGATCTCTATGTAATATTTATTCCGCTGTACAAGAAATGACCAATTAATTAAAATCACCCATACCCAATTCAACAGAAAATACGAATTTTTTCCAACAAAATGCAATGCAGGTGAATAAAGCATTGAATGGAAACAAAATAACTTTATTATTGGTATTTATCGTCTAAATCTATCAAAATAACCTTGAATCATGTCCCTTCTCCCGATCACCAATAAAAACTAAATATCTTAACCTAAGTAAAATTGAGTAAGGTGCAGGATTGTGTATTTTTGACAAAATATTCCCATTCAAAATTAGAGCACTCAATTGATGCTTCAATTGATTTTTTCTCTATGGAATGTAAATGTGCTTCTTGTAATGCATGAGCAGATTGAAAGTAAATCTTTTTTTTTTCTGGCCCATCCTGTATCCTGATTATAAAAATGCAGATGATAAGACACATAGGAGATGATTTGTATGCAATTGATTTAAATACTCTTCCTCATCCTACAGATCGAGTTACATAGAAAGGGCTCTTAATATTATTTTATAAATCAATGACCCTGACCATATGGATACTCCCTACGGCAAGTTTGCAAGTGAGCAGAATTAAATGGTTAACGCTACTTATATAGTGTCGACGCTAACTCTCCACGCTAGAATCTAATGACCAGAAATTGAATCACAATGAAGAAAACAACATAGAAGCTAATAGTATCTCATAAGCAACTCCTGTACATCTGCCACAATCGATTTTTGTTAATTTTGGTGTCCACCATACTTATTTCTGAGTGAGAGGCTAGTGTTGAGACCCAGCGTCGACACTATCCTAGTGGCAATAAAACGCAGTAGTGCCTAATTATATTCCCGTGACTCCTTCTGAGTAAGAATATAATATATGCACTTATTCCATATCCCCTTTGGTCGCCCAGAGACGATTGAAACAAATTGTATCGTGCAATTTCTTAAAACATCAAATATTTGGGTGATATCCTATATTGTGGATAAGATCGGTCTCTTTTTTAACTCTCATTTTCCTGAGCCTTTTTTGTAACAAGTCTTCCTGAAGGGATGTTGGTAGATACCCCGTTATTTTGAAATTTGGATCCCAAAAGTTATATTGCTTTGTACAATAATAGTATAGGGTAGGGTCTCTTGTTTCCATTTATATCAAGATCATGACAATCAGTTGAGTAGCCTTTGTTAAAGGCTGAGAAATCAAAGCCCATTGCATCATTCTAAGCACACACTTATGTGTACACTCAGACTGTATATAGCACAGACCCAAGCATGGATGTTAAATCAGGCTATGCTATTTGAAATAATTATAAAATCTCA
>JXSR01S057225.1:55745-66954 GCA_000969725.1 Ophiothrix spiculata | reverse complement strand
TTCACACAACTCTAATTGTTCATCACCATCTTAAGATTAAGTGTAACTCTTATTTCTGACAATTTGTTTTCTTATATTATTGATATATTTTGATCCCGGATTTTGATGCACAATGGGAGAGGGAAAAATTACACAGTAAGGTATACAGGGAATGTTTCCAGAAAAATACTTAAACATGGATCCCTAAGTTTTTGGCCTCTCAAATCTGTAATCGTGGGTCACATTTTGGAAATTGTACAAACTCACACACAAACATGAGCAAAATCAGAGTACCGGTTCAAAAGTTCAAATTTTCTGGGGTTCACAGAAAAATTGAATTGAATTTTTTTGCAAAAAATCCCTTTACAAATGTTTATCCATTAAGTGCAAACAATAATTAATTTTTGCTTGATGATACTTACTTTTTGACTTTTTCTATTCCTGTTTTGCTGTTGAGCTGTAGACGATCTTTCTTTGGAATTAAATAGGCCTTCAAATCTTCTAAAACTAGTTCATTACTGTGTGCTCTGAAATTAAAAAAGTTGAATTTGAAAAATACACTGCTTACCAGCCTTGGGTTAGAATGAAACCTCTATTACTGATTTTAGGTACAGGAACTCAAGAAATCTGAATGGTTCAGACTACATCTGAACACTTGGTAGGTATGCAGATGAGATTTATAATCCAGAGATGAACATATAAGGAACAGAGCATTTCATTAGTTAAGTGCTCATTTCAGACGTACGTTGCGGGAAGTTACAATATTGCTAATTGATTTCAATTA
Organism: Ophiothrix spiculata; assembly: GCA_000969725.1. NCBI lineage: Eukaryota > Metazoa > Echinodermata > Ophiuroidea > Amphilepidida > Ophiotrichidae > Ophiothrix > Ophiothrix spiculata. The sequence goes on along the minus strand of JXSR01S057225.1, from coordinate 66,191 downwards.
GAATGTAGTAAACTGTGTTTATGATGATCAATTATATTTTGGAACGATAGGCCCATTATACTTTGCTCCAGACACAATGGCCGACTACAGTTGTTGTATTATTAAAAACCTTTTGACTTTGATGATAAATACAGATCCCCACATGTGTGTATACAACAGACATTCAAACACGTCTTCAAAAATCAACAACGATGCATTCGAGTATCTTTATCCTGCGAGGGCTGCTTACGCCATCTGAGTGTGCCAAAAAAAATGCAGATGCATCAGATGTAGGGTTGTTGATTTGTGATAAATGCTTTATAACATGTTTGAATCACATTTAACAAGGAACATCTTTCTCACAACATACCAATATTGTGCATTCATATAAAATATTGCTAATTTGACAGAAATCTTTCTTCATAAAACATAAATCTAAATCTAAAGCAATATGCAAGTTTTGAGTTGTGGCAAGTTTGTTCCTTTCAGTTACTTATACATACTCCATGCTCTTAAAATGCAAAAACTTCTTCCAAGAACGTAGAGCCAGGCATAACATGCTAGCGATACATGCTATCAACTGTGCATTGATAATTAATCAACAGAAGTACGCTCCTGTAAAAGGACATGCTGTGAGATGTTGAACAAAAATGATTTCACATGGGCAATATCTACTTTATTAACAAGCACAAGAAGCCAATAAATTCATTACCCAGTCATTTCGGCTGCTATGACACGTCGACAGGAACAGCTGAACTTATTTGCTTATACATATTATGACATTATAGTCTAGATAAAATAATTAATTTCAACCAATTTGGCCTTACAACTTACTGTGGCAGTGGACTTCCTTCTACAATTTCACCCTTGGCTTCTCGTCTTGATATCCTAGGAGGGCGCACGTATGGCTGAGTTGGTGGCAAGTCATTGGTGATTTGACTTTTCACTTCAATGACTAAAAACCTGAGAATCTGAAAGACCTGTAAAGAAATCAAACAACCAAATGGATGACAAAAATTACAGCTTTGAGAGGTGATGGGTCAATTTCACTCACAACTAAATGCATCGGAGTCCTGCCAACCAGCTTTTGATACTTATGTAGGATTTGAATTTTCTCTGGAGTGTGTTCAATCCCTGAATCTTATGACGCATTGTACATTTACGAAGGGTGTTTTCACCTTTGTAAAACCTATTTCATAAATTGTCATATCCTTGTACCATAATTGCTTTTGAAATCATGGAAATAGTAGAAGGAACAAGAATTAAAATCGACCATAGAAAACTGCATCCACTTAACTGGATTGCTTAATCAATCATTGCTATATTGCTGATCCATTGATTATTGGATTCTGATGCATTGTGGGAATGAAAAGGGTTCATATTTCAGGAAATTTTGAGCCCTTTTCATTCCCACAATGCATCAGAATCTAATAATCAATGGACCAGCAATATAGCTTATGAATAGACCATTTGAAACTATCAATATTATTCCCTTTCTGAAGAGTCGAAATGCACGGTCGACAAATTCAGTGAAGGAATGCTTGTTTGATGTCAAATCTAAGTGATTTAAAACCTGTGGAAATGTAGAAAGTTATATCGAAAACCACAACAAAATCAATCTCTTTAAGATTTTATGAATAATTTAACTTATTTTTATTACTAGATTGCATTATTTGTGACCCCCAAAAAGACAAAAATGTATCAAAAAGGAAACTACATTCTCTGGTTGGTTGTGGTGTTTGTGACATAATCGAAGTTATAGCTGTCGAATTACAGAAGGCAACAGTCATTTTTTGTCACAAAATGTCCCAAATGTCAAATTGTATTAAAATAGCGGTTAATTTTTCTGGTCTCTACTTAATTTTAAGAAGGTAGAAGTACAATATGAGCTGTTTGAAGTGGATCCAATTAACAGCATGTTAATAGACAGCATTTGAGTTTCACTTTAATCAAGAGTAGTGGTTCTTATTCTACTATTTCCATGGTAAAATTGACCACAGGACACAGTTCTAGCACTCAATCTGATCACTATTAGGTCCTAGTTTGATCCCAATCAGTTTGCCACGCCATATGTAAGGTTGCCTACTGCATGGTTGAAACAAGATCTTGCAAGTTTTCTCCCAGCATTCAGTAATAAGTACCTACACTAGCGGTCTAAAGTATTTCTGCACAAACACTTTATTCAGCCGTATCTCACAAGGCGTTTATAAGGAAACTATCTGGAAACTTATGTTGCTTTTGGTCAGATCTGATAGGTAATCTAGTTAAGTGTAAAACTGAGCTCCGAATGGGATCATCCCCCTCACGTACAGGTAGGGGGCAACAACACAAATGGGTCAAAAAACGTGATTTTTAGGTCAATTTTGATTTGACAACACCTGGGTCAAGGTCACTTCACCGCTCAAGTTGAGTGGTCATATGGAATGTGTATATGCAATAGAGTGACAAGCAGACAATTAAATGTCCTGGTCACTCTTGACTGCGCCAAGAAAATGCTGGGAAGCAAACGAAAAATGATCCTTCAACAACCCACCAGGACCATTAATCGCCTGCTTGTCACTCTATTACATATACACATTCCATATGACCACTGAACTTAAGCGGTGAAGTGACCTTGACCCAGACGTTGTCAAATCAAATTTGACCTAAAAATCATGTTTTTCGACCCAGTTGTGTTGGTGCCCCCTACCCGTACGTGAGAGGGTTGATCCCATTCGGAGCTCAATTTTACACTTAAATAGATTACCTATCAGATCTGACCAAAGGCAACATAAGTTTCCCGATAGTTTCCTTATAAACAACTTGTTATATATGGCTGAATAAAGTGTTTGTGCGGAAATACTTTAGACCGCGAGTGTATGAGATCATTTTGGTCAACGGAGCAATCAAGATTAAATGTCTTGCCCAAGGACCTAACTTGTTGGCTGTAGCAGGGCTCGAACTAACGACCTACTGATTCAGAGTCCTGCGCAGTTTTACTAGACTACACAAACTTACACTAACTTGACACAATACAATTAAGTACATGAGCTTATCAAAATACAAAGAGAGATTTGAGAAAATTTTATTTGATAGCCAGTCTAAAAATAACCATACATACCTCACCAGTGCTGACAACTTTGAAAGCAAAAGCGACAGGACTCCTAAGTACAGTCACTGATTTAAACTTGCATTCCACTGCCACACTGCAACCAAAACCTGGAATACAAGCACAGTAACTATTATAAGCAAATTGGGACTTTCATCTGTGCAGAAAACCCAACAATCCCTCTACCAATACCTGTGATAAAGCACCTCAAAGACACACATATAATGTGTCGACTTCTCAGGGCTCTGTCATACTTCAACATATAGAGCCAAAATTCACCAAGATGATGGCTTTTATACATTTATGTTCATCATGCAATACAATCAATTCATTATCCATTCGGCAGGGTCTATAATTAAGCATACATTCAATACATGAAACCTCTTTCAAGCGTATATTGACCCTAATGCACTGATATGTGAAAGGGATCTTAAATAGAGTATTTGATTTGTCAACCTCACCTGGATTGAGATGGACCACTCTCTTTGCAACCTCACCTGGTTTGAGATGGACCACTCTCTTTGCCTGAGTTACATCATATTTATCAGATAATTTGATTGCAGGTTGGTCTTTCAGCACAACACATGACATAAAGGCAATGGTTTCTGAGGCACTGAAAATAACAGACAAAAAAATGATTGTAAGATGCTTAATAAACATAACCAAGGTCCATATGCACAGAGAGTTTGCTAACGACTAAAATTAAATGCTGGAAATGTATTAAAATTAAGCATGAAGGAGTTTCTGAGAAAACATGAATTCTACTGACTGATGACATCTCATGACATCTCAACAATGTCATAATGGTGCAGTCCATTTTCAAAGAGAGTTTAGAATTTTAACCTGTGAACATAAGCCATCCACGTTCACAATTTTTTTTCTAACTTCCGGTACAGAGGGGTACATTAATTTCATTTTCAGGCATCAAAATGGCTGATTTTTGTGAAAAAGTGATGCATAATTAATAGAGGTCTTAATTTCAGCACGTCCTAGAAAACTTTTTAAGGGGACTTACCGTTCCCACCCCAACTTAACCCAAACTCACCTTTCATTTTTGATATTAATGTCAAATTTACAGACTTTTCCCTTTTCTCCAGATGCCTTGATAGTGCCATTTTCTGTGTCAAACTCACATTGAAGATTGGTATTATGTTTTGTTTGAATGAGATCCGATCTGAAATGGAAAACAAAGAAAAATATGGAACTAAGACTCCATGAAAAAATATTCCTTTCCCTTCAACCTTTACAAAATCTCAATAAGCTATACATGAAGTATGTACTGTCATCACTGTTGGGGTCTTGACCATGAGAAGAAACTTGTGTGCAGTTGTTGTTGGGTTTTTTTTTTCACAAATTCAAAAATATTTGCAAGAAAGATTTTAGATTGGCAATATATATAAATAGTCAAGGATATTTATTATGTGATCAAAACTTTGATAGATTAAATGGGGGATGATCGAGGCTGTGCATCACAAATTACAACTACATGTATGATCCTATCCACCACATTCCAAACAAACATAAACCTGTTCAAGTATACAAAGTCCAAATACATCAGCAATGACAGGTGTAGATAGATTAAATCATGGAAATAATGATTAAATCATGAAAATAATGATTAAATCATCCCTCTTGGGCATGTATTAGCAAGTCACATGGTGAGACCCAAAAAGTCTGAATCCCACCAAATTTAGAGGAAAAAAAGGAGATGGGATGGGATGGTGCCATGTGAAAGTTATGGATAATATAAGAAGACAGGATGACTGATTGCTTGAAATCAATTCATGTATTAATCATTGTTAATTCTTCAAAATATTTTGCAATAACTTACCTCCTGGCTCCAACTGCTTTGACAACCAGCTGGTAGCGATGACGAATTCCCGTCAGATGACTCCTATAGGACACATCAGAGTTTCCCTGTACCTTGCAAAGTTCACAATAATATGGATACTGTGCCTTGTCTTTTGCACTAGTCTCTTTAGCAGCAGCTGCTTTGTGTGGTTGACTTTTAGGCTTGGAGGTCAGTGTAAGATACTGGTCTACTGCTACAAATCCGGGTCCTTTATGCAGGTAGACATGGCCGTCTTGTACTCCGATCTTGCCGATGGATTTCAACATGTAGATCATCGCAGAGAAGTTGCATGCTGTGAATATATCAAAATGGAACAAAAATAAATACTCATTTAGAAATGCTTTTTATTTACATAAGTGTAAGGCCAAAAAAATTATTTGTCTTACATCTCCTGTGCACATTGGATTTTCTCTGTGCGTCTCAGATGGTCAAAATGTTGAACATGAATTTTATATCAGATTTTCTTTTACATTCTTAATCAAATTGGCAAAAATATCCCTGCAATGAGTCATTTTTTCTTTTGGAAATCCAAATGTTGATAATACTCTATAATCACAAGGAGACCAAAGATCTCCGCTTTCCTATGTTAAAAAGTAAAAATTCACATAAAATACCACATACCACACTGGATTATGAAAATGTCAAGGGATACAAGACAAGCATCATTTTTTCAAGCCTACATCACTTGATTTTGCCTGAAGACTTGATGGCGCAAGAATAGTGAATCACTGATATTCTTGTCATGCACAAAATGTCAAAATTGGGGGAACTAATTAACGGCAATAAAAGAGCCTTTTCCAAAAAAAAAAAGAACAAGATGTATCTGGATAATTAAACAAAATATGGAAATAGTTGTTGACAAGTCTGCAATTAGTTTGCTTGCTTGCTGTCATAAATTAACATTCAAATTGCGTTGTCATGACGAAAGCAATTGCTCACATACACAAAACTGATGATCTCTTAGTTACATAAATTGTTATCATTCACTTGGCAGGATTTTTCATTAATGCTTCCCACATCCAAATCTGTCCAAAATTAAATACATTCAACGTGGCATTGATCATTTGTTTGTTTTAGACTATAATAATAATAATAATAATAATAATAATATTATATTGCTCTATTGTTATAAATACATAGCATTGCTCAAATTTTGATATTAATATTGCACAATTGCCCATTCTGATATCATTGTGGCGTTGCCACTAGCATGCCAGAAACACTGGTCCTTATGCACAAATAGGTTCAAGGGTTTGATCTTGATGGGTTAAAAGTTTAACCTAGTTTAGAAAATACTGGTCCTCAGAACCACAAGATCTCCCTGGTATACTTTGATCAACACCAAATAGGCGGGCCTCTTCACATCGTGAATTGATACAGATATAAGCGTGCGTGTGCGTGAACACAGCACAACTGCACAAGATGCAGCACGCGAAGTAGGTGTGACTCGCGCATCACGCGCGTGTAAGTGGGATTATGTTTACTTGCGGATGAAGAAAAGCCTCATAATTCCCGCCTATTTAGTGTTGATCAAAGTATAGCCTGGTAGGTCATACTTGCATGCCTTTTTCTTGTTTTATTTTATTGCAGCTTCCTGGGTATGTTTGGGGTGTGGCAGAGCAAATTGTGTACAGTGGGTATGTGAGGGTGCGTATGTAGTATATTTGCGTTGTTTTTTTTTTAAATAAATTAGTACTGTTCTGTTGAGTATTGTTTTGTTGTAAAGGGGGTGCAACACATTACACAGGCATTCTTGCTTTTAGTTGCATCTCCTCCATCTTGGTGTTCTTTTGGTGTGTTTTTATGCATGTATGATGGAAATAAATAAATATGAAATATTAATATGAAATATATATCACTTCTTTTGTGCATGTACATACCTCCAGAACCAACATTAAAGCTTTCTTACCTGGTCTATCAGTTTGTTTCAATGTGGCTTTGAAATCTCCATAAAAGATGTCCCTTAATTCCATCTTATCAGTCACTTTACTGTGGGTGCTTTTGTTCAGGTACGTGAAGAATTTATCAGCGGTGTATTTGCAGTCCGAGTGCTTCGGTCTTGGTCTGGGCGCCCTCCCCCTTGACCTGCTGCTCTCTTGGCTTGTCATACTGTTTTCCTTTAATTTATGACAATCTGCGAATAAATAAATGAATAATGATTATACTTGTTGTTTCATAATCGAGGGCCATCTATGATTTGATGTGATTAAAATCTCACCTCTTTTTGTAATTCCCATCATACACAATAAATGCACACTGACTTTTTTGATGTCACATTACAAGTTTTACAACTTTTTAACAATTCCCAATAGGTTACTGTGCTGCAGTGGCATGCCCAGTGCCCAGGAGTTTTTGAGTGGTGGGGCAGAATCATTAGTTTCCCCCGAATGACATAGGCCTACGTCTAAAAAGAAAAATGTACGTCAACATTTTTGACGTAGCTTTAGAAAAATGGCAAGCAAAAAAAAAAGTCTCACAAGCGCATGGCAAGTTTTTCAACTAGTTTTAACTATTTTTATTCTCTTTTGTTTTGATTTTTTTCTCTCTTCCCCTTTCTTTTCTCTCTTTTTTATTGTCAAGATCCCCTGAATGGGCCTTTTCCCCCGACTGACTCACCAAACTGGGGGCTGGACATGCCACTCCTGTGCTGCAAGTTATCTTCAAACAGTATACTCACCATAAAACATCAATGGAAACTCTGGTCTTATTTAATGTAACTTTGATAGGTTAATCAAGATATGATCATATCAATACGGTACCTATCCTGTAACCCTAAAAGATTCATGATTATTTTGATCGGGGTTGGGGATGCTCTAGTCTAGTACCGTATATAAAATATAGGCACTTGCTCCAATGGGTTACTTTTTCACACAAAATTTCTAGATATATGGGTCCCATTTCCCCTCCCCCACCCCAAAGCTACCTCCAGTCAAAACTCTATTTGCAGAGTATTTCGGAGGAAAGAAGAACCAAGAACCAAAAAGCCTTAGACAATGGCTCCAATTTTCAAAAACAAGACAAAATAGTAAAACTGGAAGTCTGGCACATCCCATCAAATTCATAATAATAAGTACCGGTATCCCGTCTAGCTTTTGATTAATTACTACATGCAAGAAGTTACCATAGACTTCTTGTTACATGTATCCCTACCTGAATCTCAGATCCCTACAATAGTTTTTAGCTTGGAGTTGTCACCTTGGAAACGTTTACTAAGTATCCATGGTAAGATTCAGAACGGAGAAGCAGATGAAGACGACGATATTGCCTTTGAGTGGGATAATACATCCATTTCGGAAGCTTCCGGTTTATTACGATGGCTGGAAGATGACGAGTTCATGACATTCCTGTCATTCTTTCATCGCATCATGCCACATGTTGACATTTTGTACAGCATACTTCAAAAGCGGGAAATTAGTGCAGATGATGTTGCTTCTGCTCTTACTAATTTCACAAGGGCAATCACTCAAATCAGAGGAGAAGTAGAAACTTTCATTAAAGTGCCTGAAGATAATGATGACGGACCTCCCAGAAAACGTTCCCGTTTATCATATACTGGCATCAAAGCAGCATGCATCGAGGCCTGTGACATAGTGATATCTCAAGCAATGGACAGATTTTCTGCAGTAGGCCATTTAATACCGTTTCAATTGGTAGATCCGCGCCTATTCACAAAGTTTTCGGTTGTATTTCCTGCGCACCTTGTTGACACTGTGCCTGAGCACTTCCCCATGATTTCTGTTAACAAGCTACGAACTGAACTTGAAATCCTGTATAAAAGTACAGAATATAGTAATGCAAAGTCATCAATGCAACTCCTGCAATGTATTCATGACAATAACCTGATTGGACCATTTTCGGAAACTTATAAACTTTTGGAAATTAATATTACAACACCAATGACATCAAGTGAGTCAGAAAGGTGCTTCTCAACGCTGAAAAGAGTGAAAACTTATTCGAGGAACACTATGACCAATGATAGGCTCAATGCCTTGGCAATGTTGTCAATCCACAAAGAACTTATCAGGAGCATACCCGATTTTAATGAAAGGATAATAACCCGATTTGCTCAGCTAAAGTCACGGCGTGCAGAATTTCTTTACAAGTCAGTTACTACAACATAGTTTTTAGGTAAGTAAGATTTACAAATGACATTGATCACAAAATGTGTTTTTTATTTCAGGCTTTATTCCAGTGACTCAAAACTGAAAATAATTAATTAATTTTACTATTATTTTTAACTGTCCATGCCTTTTCTACATGAAATTACAAAAAACTTTGTACCAATTTTGAGTGATCAAATTCATAAAAAGTATGCACCAAATCGCTCCATTTCAAGCTCAAAATCTAAAAATCGTCTATTTCTGAGGGGGGCACATCCCCCCTCAGTCACACAAGTGTGACTGCTTTCGCGCTTCTTTTTAAATTAGACCCTATAAACTAAAAACCCACCAGCCACCACTGACTGGCACATCCCATCAAATTCATAATAATAAGTACCGGTATCCCGTCTAGCTTTTGATTACTACATGCAAGAAGTTACCATAGACTTCTTGTTACATGTATCCCTACCTGAATCTCAGATCCCTACAATAGTTTTTAGCTTGGAGTTGTCACCTTGGAAATGTTTACTAAGTATCCATGGTAAGTGTATTCATTACTACACTGTGTTATTATCTCATTCAATAACATGATTACCATTGTATAAAAGCATTGGCAATAAAGTAATTTCCTGTCTCCGTGCTGCCATTCATAAATGTGACACTAAGACTGACATATCAAAGGGGATTAGTCAGATATTACAAAATTGATTTTTAACTTAAGGTTAAAGATAATATTATGGTAGAAATTTCTTTTGTCTTGCATTGATAAGGAATTCATATTTTAGAAAAATCTATCTTATCTCTGGCAGACGGGAACCAGATGACCAATTACATATGTATGATTGCATTTGAGTCAAAATATAATGCAGAATACATAGGTTGTATAATGTAAAATAAAATATTTTAAAAATGTTTGGATAATGAGTTTCAACTATAGGCAAGCGAGGACATCCAGGCGTCTTGTTTATGCGCATGCGTCGGTGGAGTGAAGACTAGCTTTTAAAATCCTGCTGGACTCGAATATTTTTGGGCCATATTTCACCTTTTCAGTGCCCAATATCACCGAACTTGTTATCACACGGTGTTCAACTAACATCAGAGAACACTTTTGAGTCGAATTTATTCAGTATTTTTTGACATTTTTTACAATATTTGAAGTTGTAAAATTTCAGCGTGGTCGGCTTTTGTTGTTGGTTCGTATTGTGTAATCACCATCCGGGCTCCCAGTACTTCAAAATGGAGGAACCATCCGTCGCTGGCATGATGATGTGCTAACTTTTCCATCGCCGCGATGTGACAACGGGCTACGAGTTAGTACCACTGGCGTGGGATAAGTGACCTCTATTAACCATTTTGCTTCTGGATAGACACGATGGACTATTTAATTTTTCTTTGTACCCTGTGTTTTCACTTCATGTAACTCCTTA
>JXSR01S057224.1:111428-126142 GCA_000969725.1 Ophiothrix spiculata | reverse complement strand
TACCTATTTTTGAAGAAAATCTACCTATTTGTAGGTTTTGAATGTTGGCATCTCTGTGATTGGTAAGCAAAACGAAGTTTATCTGAAGTAGCACCTTATTATGCCTAACAGCTTTTGGGGCTATATAAAAAGGAACCAATCACTGTCGAGGCAGCAACTCCATGGTGGTTTGCTTACGACAAAAAATATATAAATTGTTTGCTTGCTTGCCCTCAATTGAATTTGAAATTTTTTTTGTCAGGGTTTTGAATTTTTTTACACACTGGAGCAAACTCCTAAGTATAAGGCCTATGTGTTTATATATTAATGTAAGGCTCAGAATATGAAATAAATAGAATAATTTTGGTGTCAACATGAATCAACATGCATAACAAATTAAACCAACTTAAATATTCAACGCAAACTCTAAAATCCATTTTTTACACATTTATAAAAGAAACTATTTTTTTTTAGGAATTTTCCAAAAACTTTTTTCTTGGCCATATGGTGTACATTGTTTGAGGCACAAGACACCCTATCCAATCCTGTTGAAAACACATTTTCTTTTTTCATCCTGAGGAGGTAAGCTAAAAACAGAAAATGCCTTGCATCGGTTTCTACTTTCATTATCAAAAGCATACTATTTATTGTTTAAAATGTTCAGTATATCCCTTAACTACTTGAACTTTAATTTTTCAATAGATTGGCTTCACTACCGATCCTCGACAATCACGTTCAACAATGTACTGTACCGATGTGGCACGCGTTGTCAACGCTCCTATATTCCATGTAAACGCAGACGATCCCGAAGCGGTCATGTACGTATGTCAAGTGGCTGCAGAGTGGCGCTGTCAGTTCCACAAAGATGTCGTCATTGATTTGGTAGGTGTATTATGATTCCTGTGGTAGCTTTATAAATGCGCCCATGTGTACCGTATTGTTCCTATACTATTAATCACCAACTGGGCAGCAACAGTTCATGAAGGGTGGGCGATTATAACACTTCTCTTAGAATGTTTTGGGGTGTGCATTTAAGGGGTGTAAGCACCTTACTCAAAGTTACGTTTTTGCAAGTTTATTTTGTGCCATAACTTTTTAACAAAGTGCTTAAAGTTAATAAAAGTATACATTTCCAGAAAAGAATTTTCACAAGGAACATGATGGTGATGTAGATTTTTGACCAAAAATCACAGTTTTTGAGAAAATCACGAAAAACACATTTTTTGGCCATTTGGGCTTCCATCCAAGCTAAATATAACATTGTTTTAATAAAAATGACCTAGGAATGGGAATTTTAATTTTAAACACCCACTTGGATGTTGCATCATTTTTACTTTATATGATTTTGGACAATTTTTTTATTTTCATGCCAAATAAGGTCAAAAAATTACCAAATATGGAAAAAAGTGAATTTTTGGTCAAATATCAACATCACCATCATGTTCCTTTGTTAAAATTCTTTTCTGGAAATGTATACTTTTATTAACTTTAAGCACTTTGTTAAAAAGTTATGGTACAAAATAAACTTGCAAAAAACGTAACATTGAGTAAGGTGCTTACCCCTTAATAGAGCATGGGCGATTAATAGGAACAATATGGTATATGTATATTATATGCAAGGAATTTGACCAGTATATTTTGAAAATAAATATTCCAGAAAGTAGGGTACATTTTTTCTGAAAAATGGTTTTGCTGTTAAACAAATTTGTCAAAAACATTCATATTCTCTTAAATGCTCTCTATTTACTTTGTGTATGTTATATGGACCCTGGAAAATCTGAAGTGGACCTTGATATTGTGAGATTTGATCAGAAATGATGGGATGGTCCGATAAAAATGGACTGCTAACCTTAGAAAGTTGCCACCTATGTTTACTAATGTTCTTAAGGATTGACATTTTAGTATCATTTTTGTCGCCTGAGACGTTTGTAAATTAATGTGTGCATCCAAAATTTCCATGAAAGTGATTCTCTCAAAATCTTCAAAAATATCAATTTTTATAAGATGAAGTACTTTTAGCATGAAAGAATTGTGGGTTTCAAATCTCAACAAATCTTTTATTCTTCTGTTTTTTAAGAATTTTACATGTTCCAATTTTCTAGTGTTTTTAAAATATTATTAGACCAAATAACAAATAGTTTACTAAAACCTGCAGCGTGCGTTTATAAAATGGGTGATTTGGAAAAAGTAATGTGGGATTTTTTATATCGATTTGTTTTCTAGAATTTGTTTTCCTCACCAAAGACATTCATGCACATGGTATGAATAAAATATGTCAATACTTTATTTTTAAACATACATATATGATATGTCAACATATGAAGGTCCAAGTTTTTGGTTCACTCTTGATAAACCCAAGTCTGGGATAAAAATAATATAATGAATAAATCTCATTCTATGTTAATTTTCAAGCCACTCTTGAGACAAACTATTATTTTATTTTAGCCTCGTAACAAATAGTTTAGTTGTGGTTTTCCTCCACAGGTGTGTTACCGTAGGAACGGCCACAATGAGATGGACATGCCCATGTTCACCCAGCCACTCATGTACAAGAAGATCGCCAACCACAAGCCAGTCTTGGACCTCTATGCTGAAGAGAAGATCCATGAAAATGTCTTGGACACAGCAGACTTTGAGGTCAGTATGTAAACAGTTGTCAAAATCTGGGGGGGGGGGGGGGAGGGGGGATGAAGTGATTCTTAAACAAGAATATTGTCAACCAGAAACAAGTGTTGAATCTCTTTACTCTGAAGAGAAGAATAAGGAAAATGTCTTGGATGCAGCTGACTTGGATGATATTTTCAACATGCAAAATGTCATGACAAATGGCAAAAATGTACTTTATAAAAGAGAGATCCATTTGTTCAAAAAAACATCATGTATTGAATGAATCGCTGCTTTGTAATTTGAGCTCATTGTTGGGGCAGCTTCCTCCTGCATTCAAAACTGATTTTAAAAAACATCTTGGAGCCCTGTTTAAGATAAACTTCCTTTAGCTTACTTGGTACCACATACCAAGTTGGGTTTCCTTGGCGAAAGCCTAAACTAGGTGAAGGAGATTTTTTATAATTTTAATTATTATTTGCATGGGGATGTTGAAATTGTTGATTTTCCATTTCATTGTAGGAGGAAAAGGCAAGTTACGCCAAAATCTTGGATGATGCTTTCGAAAAAGCCAAAGAGGTGAAGCATTTCAAGCTGTCCGATTGGTTGGATTCTCCCTGGCCAGGTAAGAAAAGATAACATTGGGTCACTTCAAGTTTGTACTTGTGTTTAATAATTCCAGAAATTAGTAAAATGTACAGTCATATTGTGAGATTACGTACATATGCGAAGGGGTATCAAAAAGTCTTAAACTTTAAATGAAATTTTGTCAGAACAGTCACTCGTCTTTATGTACATTATGGTGCAGAAATTATGTCATAAGTAGTTTTACTTTCTTTCTTGGTGGTGATTGGTGTCATCTACTTACCCGCTTAAAACATAATCTGCATGGAGGAAATTGAGGCATGCAGCATAATTAAGTCCCTGCATTTGAAGGGTTACAGGGCGCAGTAAATTTTATTGGCACCACTAAAGTATAGTTGTTTGATACCATAGTAATGGGCCGGTCCATGAATGACGTCACAATGGTGTAATAAAAATGTTGATATTCATTGAAATGTAAAATCAGACTTTTTAAATAGGGAGAATCTCTACAAAAACGATCTGTAGACAGTTAGTTAAAAGTGGGAGAAATGTGCTCTTTTGCACATTGACTATGCAAAGATGCCTAAAGTATCTCATAATGAAATTTCGTTCCTGACGCCATTTCGTTCCTGACGCCACTTTTTGATACTTCCTCGTATATACATACATACAAAAATTGAGATCTGAATTCACAGTGTTGTCGCTTTGTCTTGTGTAGTCACAGCAAGCAATAATAACATGGCATATTTGCATAATTACATGTACCTTGAATAATAATAATGACAATGTACAGCTTTTGTATTGCGCTACTAAATTTGTGAATAAATTCTCAGAGTGCTGCTGCCTATTATAACGCTGCTGTCAAGAAATCGTCACAATCAGTTCGCATCAATTGGAGGTGCTACAGTGGCCAGGTGCACATTCAATCTGCACTTAGATTGTAATATTCCCCATAACAGCTCCCCAATATCGCTCGGGTCGATGAAGCAATTGAGATTAAATGTCTTGCCCAAGGGCATAACCTGTTGGCTAAGCGGGGCTAAAACTCACTGCCTCATGATTCGGAGTCCTGCACTGTTCCACTAGACCACAAGAGCAAATGTTGTTGCTACAAAGCTGAACTCGTTCAAAACACCAAAATGAAAATGTAATTGCTTTTTTATCGTGATTGTAACAGCATCATCTTACAACCTAAAGATTTAGATTACGCACCCAGAATTCTGATGATGTAACAATGCTACAACCCCAACAGACAGCTTCTTAGACCAGCATAAAGTATGATCATGTTTCTTCATTATTTTTTTTCTTTGAGGAAATGAAGCCAGTTCAGATGACATACCCCACAACTGGCGTGGAGGAGACTACACTGAAGAGAATTGGAGAGAAATTCTCTTCGCCACCAGAGAACTACAAGATCCATGGAGGTAAGACGGAAGGATGTGTCATTAATAATGGTGCAGTAATTTCTTAGGCAGTGTAAATAATAATGCAGAGTTCTGGTCTTATTTCAAGCATTGTGGCCCTACACTCTGGATTTTCGTTTACATGGTCAAGAAAATATGACACTGACTGTAGATATAGTGCAGTGACCAATTGCCATTAGCCAAAACATGGGAAGGATCTTTCAACATATTGATAATCAAAATTACTTTATCGATACCAAATGAATTTGCAACTAGTTTTAATACAAACTGAACTCACTAGAATTTATGATGTATGTGTCATGTTTGTGACATCATAACAAAATACATATTTACTGAAAACATGCAGATATATTAGGTTGCTGATGGTTTCGTTATTTTTGTGTAAGGACCTTAGGCCTCCCCCCCCCCCCCCCCAAAAAAAAAAAGCATATTTAGATGATTACCTCAAAAAAAATTGGTCCCAATTGCTTTTGTTTAATTTCAAGTGATTTTTGCTGTTCAAAAAAAAAGCGTATTTATATGATTACTGTAGTTAGGCTTGGCGTCCAAAGATATTCGCTCGGCCGAGTGACATTTGCTTTGGATATTCGCTCTGACTTGTTCGCTAAAACAGAGAGTGAATGTCGCTCTCATTGAGCAACATCATTTCAATCGATGAAAGCGAATGTCACTCGCGCATGTTGAAGTGGTATAATTATTGAATAAACAAACCCAAGAATATTCGGAGTGATCTTCACTCCAATTCAATCTGAAGTGTAGCGAATGTCGTGAAATGTGTTAAGTGAATGTCGCTTCCCGTTGGAGCGAAGTTTTCTTGGTAGGGTGAGCGAATGTCACTCGGGCGAGCGAATGTCTTTGGACGCCAAGCCTTAGGAAAACCAATACGACTGGTATCTTATACTAGGTATGTAGAAAGTTGACCTGACCTTTAGTCGGGTCAAAGTATATTCCTTGTTCAGTGATAAATCTATGCTGGCGGGTATGAGATGGATGCGGTAAAAATCTACCAAATCCTAGCTTCAGTGAAGGAATTATAAACTTCTGTCCGCCATTTAGAAGAGAATGAGGACTATATTAAACGAAGGTTTGAGTATCGAGAAGAAGAAATAACTAAAACTGAGGGTGCACCTGTCTCGTGTCATGACAAATTCGACACCACTGATGAATCTCATATGCACGATCGTGGCGATGAACATGAGTTTTTAACTGGACGGTGGTCCAATAAGGATACTATGAGTGTAAAAACAGAAAAAACTGAAAGTGTGGACCCTCAAAGTGTGTTCTATTCCATCAAAGATGCTGTTAGCCACTGTAAACTGCCGATGCTGTTAGCCACTGTAAACTGCCACCTTTTGATACCATTGTATTAAAGTTTTGAACAATAGTATAAATAGTTTACAACAAACATCAAAAAAAGGTCCCAATTGCTGTCATTTAATTTTAAGTGATTCGGGCTGCTGAAAAGTTATGGACTTGGTATGTCAAAAAAATTAATGACTTAATTTTACCCATTCACAAAGTAAAATTTTGAAAATGCCTTTCATGTTAAACATAGCATGCAACCAAAATGAGTATTTACAAGAGAACAGACTCAACATTATCATTGAAAATGAACACAATTATAAATGAATATTTACAAATGTAATGGTACTATGGTTTTTACTCTTCAGGTTTAAAGCGTATCTTGAAACTACGCATGGACATGGTGAAAGATCGCCAAACAGACTGGGCCTTGGGTGAGGCGTTTGCTTTCGGTTCGCTCCTCAAAGAAGGATTTCATGTGAGGCTGAGTGGCCAAGATGTAGAACGAGGCACCTTCAGGTGAGTGAAATATTGCCCAGCTGACTGGGCTTTTGGCGAGGCGTTTGATTTTGGCTCTCTCCTCATCAAGGAAGGATTCCATGTGAGGCTGAGTGGCCAAGATGTAGAATGAGGCACCTTAAGGTGTGTGAAATATTGCCCAGCTGACTGGGCCTTGTGCGAGGCATTTGCTTTCGGTTCTCTCTTCAACGAAGGATTCCATGTGAGGCTGAGTCGTCAAGATGTAGAACGAGGCACCTTCAGGTGAGTGAAAGATCGCCAAGCTGACTGGGCCTTGGGTGAGGCGTTTGCATTTGGTTCGCTTTTCAAAGAAAGATTCCATGTCAGACTAAGTGGTCACGATTTATAATGAGGCACATTTAGGTGAATGAAAGATTTCCCAGCTGACAAAGAAGGATTCCATGTGAGGCTGGCTAGTCAAGATGTAGATTGCCCGGGTACATTCAGTGTGAGATCATTCAGCTGATTGGGCCATGTGCAAGGCATTTGATTTTGGTCCTCTTATCAAGAAAAGATTCCATATGATATAAGGGTTCAAAATGTAGAACGAGACTCATTCAGGCGAGTGAAAGATTTCCAAGCTGATTGACTTTCTATGATGTCATAAAAACTACTATTGTACTTGTACACAAAGTTTTTGTACAAATAGTACCGTAATCTAGTTTTTGAGTTTCATGCAAATATAGGGCATTTTCCTTGGATCTCAGTATGGTTTCCATTACTATTGTTGACGTGCATCACATGCTGTACTGCTTCACATGTGTTTCATTTTGTTTCTCACATTCAGTCATCATCAATCATTATGTATTGCATGATGTTGACATGCATCATGTGTTGTACTCCTTCACATGTGTTTAATTTTGTTTCTCACATGCAGTCATCATTCATCCATCATGTATTGCATGATGTTGACATGCATCATGTGCTGTACTCCTTCACATGTGTTTAATTTTGTTTCTCACATTCAGTCATCATTCATTCATCATGTATTGCATGATGTTGACATGCATCATGCGCTGTACTAATTCACATGTGTTTAATTTTGTTTCCCACTTACAGTCATCGTCATCATGTATTACATGATCAAGAAGTGGACAAGAAGACCTATAGACCACTGAACAACATCTTTGGCTCACAAGACCCATATACAGTGACTAACAGCTCATTGTCGGAGTACGCAGTATTAGGTTAGTTAAAAGTATTGACATTTTTTTTTAACTCAGTAAATGCAAGATACAGAATTTAGTTGTTTGGTAATAATAACCCACTAAAATTAAGGCCTTGTTAGACAGCATCTTTGGTTCACAAGACCCATTAGGTGAATCAAAAGTCAACTTATTTGTTTACTCGTTTGTACTGCTGCGCTAACCTGCTTCCCGCTGGGGAAGCGAGTTAGTGCAGCAGAACTTCCCTCACCAATGAGTCTTGGGCGTCCCGGGTTCGATTCCTGGTCCCTGTGCTGATGTGGATAAGTCAAGGCTCACATCACTAATCTTGAGGGTAACAAGCTATACAAACAATAATAATATCAATAACTCGTTTTTGTACAGCAATTTTCCATTTAGATCAAACTGCTCATGATTCGCTGCAAGTAGATCGTTACAATCATTTCACTTCATTTAGAAGTTTGTGGCCTTTCAAGCGCATATCCTATCGGTAGTTTGATTGTAGTATGTATCCTTTATGCAGCTTCCCATATCATGGGTGGGGGCAGACTATGATGGACAAATCTGGTGACAGTGGCACCGGAGCATCCAAGTGCCACTAAGTTATAGGAAACTGGAATTGTGATTTTGAAATGAAAAATGCTAGATAAAGTTATACTACAAGATAAAAATATCAATGTGAATTTCTGTGCTACTTGCAGATTGGTTCTAGTATGTAATGTTCCTCAGGGATATATATTTGGTCCATTTCTTATTATTTATATCTAAATGGCATCCTGTTTATGATTTTAAGCACCCATTTGAATGCATTTATCTTATATATTTATTTTGATCTCTGATTCTATTTCAGGTTTTGAGATGGGTTTCTCAATGCAGAATCCTCGTGCCCTGGTCCTGTGGGAGGCACAGTTTGGCGACTTCGCTAACACTGCACAGTGTATCATAGACCAGTTTGTGGCATCTGGCGAGACCAAGTGGCACAGACAGACGGGACTCGTCATGCTGCTCCCACATGGTTATGAAGGAATGGTGAGTGTAATGAAAACCTGGGGAATTTTAGGTAGCTGTTCAGGATGTCTTTACAGGTTTAAACCAAGTGGCACAGACATACAGGACTCGTCATGCTGCTCCCTCATGGTTATGAAGGAATGGTGAGTGTAATGAAAACCTGGGGAATTTTAGGTAGCTGTTCAGGATGTCTTTACAGGTTTAAACCAAGTGGCACAGACATACAGGACTCGTCATGCTGCTCCCTCATGGTTATGAAGGAATGGTAAGTGTAATGAAAACCTGGGGAATTTAAGGTAGCTGTTCAGGATGTCTTTACAGGTTAAAACCAAGTGGCACAGACAGACAGGGCTTGTCATGCTGCTCCCACATAGTTATGAAGGAATGGTGAGTGTAATGAATACCTATGGGATTTTAGGTAGCTGTACAGGTTGTCTTTACAGGTTAAAACCAAGTGGCACAGACAGACGGGACTTGTCATGCTGCTCCCACATGGGTATGAAGGAATGGTGAGTGTAATGAAAACCTGGGGGATTTTAGGTAGCTGTACAGGTTGTAACCAAGTGGCACAGACAGACGGGACTCGTCATGCTGCTCCCACATGGGTATGAAGGAATGGTGAGTGTAATGAAAACCTGGGGGATTTTAGGTAGCTGTACAGGTTGTAACCAAGTGGCACAGACAGACGGGACTTGTCATGCTGTGGCACAGACATGTGGGTATGAAGGAATGGTGGGTGTAATGAAAACCTGGGGGATTTTAGGTAGCTGTACAGGTTGTAACCAAGTGGCACAGACAGACGGGACTTGTCATGCTGCTTCCTCATGGCTATGAAGGAATGGTAAGTGTAATGAAAACCTGGGGGATTTCAGGTAGCTGTACAGGTTGTAACCAAGTGGCACAGACAGACGGGACTTGTCATGCTGCTTCCTCATGGCTATGAAGGAATGGTAAGTGTAATGAATACCTGGGGGATTTCAGGTAGCTGTTCGATTGTCTGTATAGGTTGAAACCACATAGCAGAGGCGAACAGGACTTGTCATGCTACTCCTATACAGTTATGATGAGATGGTATGTATTTTGATTTGAAAAAAAAACACCAAACACAGTGGGTATAGTTTATGAACTATCAAAGGCATCAGATACTATAAACCATGATGTATTGTTATATAAATTGGACCATTACGGATTTAGAGGGGTTCCTCTGGAAGGGCGTAAGAGCTACCTCGCTGATCTAAAATAGTTCCAAATGCATGATTCTGAGCATAAAAATAATCCCAATGTGGAGATGTGCAAAGTACATGTGCTTGTTGTCAATATTCCTCTATTACGGCAAGATCCAGAACAGCACCAGAAAAACAGAATACCCCAATTCAATTTCCATGTCAACAGAACCATTAAGAAACTTCCTCGCATTAGATAAAGCTCACTCAAATAAGATAACTTGATATATATTGAATGATTTGAATCATGTCCAGTATGTGCAAGTGTCACAGTTTTGTGAAGCAATACTGAATGCGCATTGTTTATGATTTTTTTTTTGCAGGGACCTGAGCACTCTAGTGCTAGGATTGAACGCTTCTTACAGATGTGCAATGATGACCCTGATGTGTGTCCGGTAAGTTGACGCATATCAAGGTTGATCTGCCAGATACTCTCAAGTTTTGGATCAACATTGATACTGCATGGTTCTCCATGTTCTCAGTAACAGTTGCCTTCAAATCTAGTTCCCCTTTGTGTGATCAGATCCAACAGCTGAGGAAATTTGCTACAAAGCCCTTTGTTGCCTTACTTTGGCTCCAGTGCATATGTACTATCATAATGGTGCTCCTTATTTTTAGGTATATGCCATGCAAATCTTAAGCCAGTTTGGAAATAAAGGTCCATCCTTTACATACTCCTAGTCAAGAAATCCCCACTCCCAAATTACATGCTTCAGTATACCTTTGTATGTCTGCCTCGCATCTTGGTACATTAATTCAGTTGTGTCTCCATGCTGAGCAGTTTGGGAAATTTTAAAGGGACTGGCCTAGATTCTTCCCACATATTTTTACCTACATATTTTTTTACTTTAATCGATAGAACATGTTTTTAGTAATATAACCTACAAGAAGTTTTCCATGATTTTGAGGAATATTGGAGAAAATTGCAATTCTTTACCTACTTTAAATTTGTTTTCGCCGGCGAAAAAAAGTGGTGTGAAAACAGTGTTTCTAGTTTGAAAACTTAAAAAAATCTTGTTTCTACACCTGTGATGGCCAAACAAATTGTTTTTGATAAATCCATCTGAGGGTACAAATTTAGGATTTAGGAAACACAGGATAGTCACACCACCATCAATGAACAATATACAGTGGAACCTCGTTAACACAAAAACCCTGATAACACAAAATATTTGTTGGGACCTAAGTATTGATTTCCTATGTAAAATCAGTTGGATAACACAAAATCCTGATAACCCAAACTAAACTCTTTGGCCCCAGTGATTTTGTGTTAACGAGGTTCCACTGTATTGCTCTTAATTTGAGCCATTTGTGTTTAATTTTTTGCAGTTTTTTTATTTTACTATACTTTTAGCAAATATTTAGAGTATTTCCATAAGTTTTAAATTCTAGGTGGAATCTAGGCTAGTCCCTTTAAGTCCATCATTCAACTCATGAAGTGTTACTGGTTGAGTGTCGCATCTTCGCCCGGGGGGGGGGGGGTTTGATTGGTACAGACGCGCGGCCGAAGTTTTCGACTACCACCTGTTTTGTAAACCTGAGAAAGCAAAAAAATGCAACCCATATATAAACCAAGTGACTTAAACAACCGTTATCTAGACCGTTCAGTACATTTTTACAATGTAAATTGCACTTTAAAAGCCCAATTTGGCAACCGATAGGTAAACCAAAGGAAAATTGGTCAAAAAATTGTATTTTTGACAAATGCAACTGTTTTTCAAATATTTGAGGGGCCTTTGGTAAACCTGGGAGGCTAAAAATTCAACTGTTCTTGGACGCGCTTCCGTACACCCACCTTTCCACTAAGTCCCCCCGGGGATCTTCGCCTTGTCTTAAACTGCTACGTCTCGTAATTATTACAGCGCTCACTTGATATTAAATCTGATGAATATCAATAGGACTACATTATAGTTGATTATTTTTGTTGCCACCTGGCAGGATTAAGTCTTTTGCTTATCACAACACGCTACGAAGCGGTTGAAATGAAAAATGCTTGGACCGATCATGCATGCAGGTTTCGCCAAATTTTAACCCATGAAGTTCAATAGGTGAAAGATTAGGTGACCTGGCTCGCCATGGGAGACACAAGGCAATAGTCAACCAAAAAGTTAATTGCTGTGTGTTCAAGGTTCTGCCATTATCTTGTGGGAAGACAAAGTCTTCATTTGCTCTAATTGATCATTAAAATTAAATCATTTTGGCCAATTTTGGACCTATTTTTGGCAATATTTCAAAAAGTAAGTCAAAAGTTTAAAAAATTTAGAAATGCATTCCTAGACATGTGTTTCTAGATTCTTAAAAGCATAAGAGGTCCAACTTAGGGTTAGGGTTAATTTCATTATGATATCAAGGGGCAGATTAGTAAAGTGTTTCATAAACACATGTTGTCAATAGGCATAAACATGATCAATATTTTTATATATTAAATGAGGATTTTTGACCAGAGTATTATACTGTAGTGCATATTCCACTTTTGCAGAGAAAAAGCACAACGTGAAGGTCCAAGGAAGTTGTAAGTAATATAATCTTTGTCAGGTCGTTGCATGCATCTGATGCTGATGCCTTTCGTAGGACAAAGACACATATTGTAGCGTTTGGTATAAATTTTTTATTTTAATTGCACATTTGCATTGCAGGACATCGATAAGGATTTCATGATGCAGCAACTGGAGGCCTGCAACTGGCAGATTGTCAACTGCACCACGCCAGCAAACCTGTTCCATGTGCTGAGGCGCCAGATGAAGCTACCCTTCAGGAAACCTGTAAGCTTACAAATTATTGGCCCTAATTCGTATTTTAGACTACAGCTAAAGATCTAGTGTTGAAATGGTGGGGTTAATTAGAGGTAATTGCGTGTCACTTGCATCTTATGAACTGTATGACACAAGCAAACCTATTTCATGTGTTGAGGCATCAGATGAAACTGCCCTTTTTGAAACCTATAAGCTTATGTAAATTATTGGTCTTGATTTGTATTTTTGACTACAGATAAAAATTTAAAATGAATTAAATCCAATTAACATCAACTCTACCACACTCATTATGTTCCGCGTAAACTTTAACGTTATGCCTTTACGGTTGCAGGTAAAAATTGCCTGCAATGAGAGCGTTTAAGTTGGGCAACATCTACTATTGCAAGACAGACTCCACAATGCGTAGAGTGCAACTGGATGATGTTAATGACCGTGTAATGGTTTATTCAGAGTCTGTCGATGCATCGCACGACTCCCATCGACACGCAGTCTTGTACACGCGCTATTACTTGTGCATAGCACTTGCAAAGACTGTGCGTCGATGGGCATCGATCGATGCATATCGACAAGACTCTGAATAAACCATAAGGTGTGTTCAGAGTCCAGCAATCTCATCACTGCAACATCATTTGACGTCTACCAATATGCAGTCTTTAGATTTTAATGCATCATGTGATGCACATGTAAAGACTGCGCATTGATAGAGGTCTAGCGATTTTGCCGTGATGAATTCGCACCGGCAGAGTTATCGAATTGACAAATTTGTTTGATACTTAATGCACACAATGTGTGAATCAATTTAAATGGTTGATGGGACTCTAATAAATCAAGTTGACCTTTAACCTCTTGTTTTCCCTCAGTTGATCATCTTCACACCAAAGAGCCTGTTAAGACACCCAGAAGCTAGGTCTTCATTTGACGAGTTCACAGAGGGCACCTTCTTCCGTCGTATGTATCCTGAAGAAGGTCCAGCCTCCCAAAATGGTGAGGGAGTCAAGAAAGTGCTCTTCTGCTCTGGCAAGGTGTATTTTGAGCTGAAGCAAGAAAGAGAGAAGCGAGGACTGACTGAAGATGTTGCCATCTGCAGAGTGGAACAGGTAAGAAACAAGACATTTGAGGAAACTATTATTACACTGTGCGTGCTGATTTTCCTCTTTGTCGATGTTGATTGAAATAAGTCTCAAAAATGTGAAACCATAATAAATGTGGCATCTTTCTGGTCATAGGTTTTTACTATCAATCCAGATGTCTTTCATGAAGCCATTTGAAACTGAACGTACTGTAATCTTTAGACCATTGAATTGGATTTGAACCAGAGACCTTTTTATTAAAAAGTTTGAGCTATAATTGAGACCAAGTGACATCGAAGTGCGTTATAAAATCTATAGACTTTAAGTTCAAATCCACAGTTCTCTGATCTAACGAGAAGCATTTATTGTTGTTGGATTTAATTTGTGAACGCGTACTCAGAGCCTTGTGCGCACACGCGAACTAAACAACCTTGAAAATATACGCTTGCGTCAGGGACCACTGCGTACTTGCTATAAACACGCGTTCACGAATTAAATCCAACAACTATAGTAGGAGGGTCAATATCTTTCTAATGAAGTAAAACAATTAAATATTCCTTAGTTCATGGGTTGATAATGTGCTCATAAGGTTGAGGGTTTGTTTTTTTGTTTTTTTTATCCTTAGAAAAATCACCATTTTCACTGTAAAAAAGTTTATGTATAAAATTGTGCTAACTGCTTTCTTCACAGTTGTTCCCCTTCCCACATGACATGGTGATGAGGGAAGCAGAGAAGTATCCCAACGCTAAGTTGGTCTGGGCTCAGGAGGAGCACAAGAACCAAGGACCGTACAGCTTTATGCACAGCAGGATACAGGCAACTACTGAAAAGACTTGTGGGTGAGTTAGTATGGATGGTCAATATTTATTGAAGACGGGGGCAGGGGTGGGGTGTAAAGGGTCTGTTTGATATAGGTTCTGGAGGAACACAAGAACCAAGGACCTTACAGGTTTATGTAGAGCAGAACATAGGCTGAAAGGCCTTGTGGGTGAGTACCCATGGTATGGGGATGGTGAATAGAACTCGGTTGGGCGGGGGGGGGGGAGAGGTCAATATGTATTGAAGGCAGGGGTGGGGTGTA
>JXSR01S057224.1:17205-37460 GCA_000969725.1 Ophiothrix spiculata | reverse complement strand
GAGGAGACCCTACCCTATACTATGGTATAAAGCAAAGCAACTTTTAGCACTCCAATTTCAATTTCATAGGGGGGGGGGTGGTCCCGTTAGTAACAAACGTTACAAAATATACGTTGGTAAGACAAGGGTTAAAATTGTTCACCCTCGTAAAAGTTTGAAAAAAAAATTTAGGAACAGGGGCACATGAACAGAAAAAGTATGATTGGCGACATGGGGAAAAGTAAAGATTTTGGATTTTCAGATTATGATTGTTATCTACTTTCCTGGCATGCTAATATGTTTATAGCTTAAGTTAACACATGTATACTAATGTGACTCTAATACATTAACTAAACCACTCAAATCATTTGTAATAGGCTTAACAATGTTAAACAAGTAACACGAACATGAGCGACACCGAAACGGCAAAGTTGCACACTTTATCGGAGAATTATTCCTAAACATTTTTAACCTGCAGTGTTATGGATACCATAAATAGAAAACAAATCTCTTACATAATTTTCAAAACGAAACGTGTTTTAAGTCGCACATTGAATATAAGTTGAATTAATATTTTGGTACCAAAAGTTTGCATGTCAGGTTCTTTTGCCATCCAAGAGGAAGTTAGCTGATATTGATTTCTTTAACCACCCAGCGGGCACGTTCAACGTTGATTCAACGTTGAATCAACTTTGAAATTTCAACTTCCAGGGTTGAAAAGTGCAAAAATATTTCGACCTAAAAATCAGTGCTGGAGGTCTTGGTCTCGAGACCATATTTTTCAGATCTCGGTCTCGGATGCTGAGATCTCGGTCTCGATCTCGGACCCCAGGGTCTCGGAAATTATGGTCGAGACCTGTCGAGACCCATCAAAAAGTAGCATTTTTGAAGGTTATTTTTTCTTCTCTTAAAATCTTAATAAACAGTATTATAAGGTATAGAAACAGAAGCAACGTAAAGGTATCAAAGGCAGTAAATTAAAAGTTGCGGGTATGTTATTTATATAAGTGATATCCACTTTTGACCTCTTGCCTTATGCAATTCTTTACAGCCCATTTTACAGCATTATGCAGTTCAATAAACCCTTTTTTGGAAAATATGCCACATGTTGGCTCCAATTAGACTTACAAATATTTATCAATAAATTAGGCAATTAACATCATAGGGGTTTCTTTGGCCAAAACTTAAAAATCAGTTTCAGAGACTCATTTTTACTCAAAATCCATACGATCACATCATGCTGGACAGAGTTACTATCATTTTAAAGGGTTTTTTAGATCAAGTATTTTTATTTATTTCTTACAAATTTTTAAAAGTATGTTTTTGGCTACAAAAATTGGTGAATAATTATTATGTAGGTAGATAGATAGATAGAAAGATAGATAGATAGATAGATAATAAATAATTACTTTATTTTATTCCTTTATTTCATTTATATGTTTATTTTAATCATTTCATTTTATCTGTTAATTTTATTTATTTATATGTCTGTTTATAATTAATGTTTGTTTGTTTATTTATTTATCTATTTATTTTTATGTTTTTCATGAATACATAAGGTCTCGGTCTCGGATGTCAAAGGTCTCGGTCTCGGAAGGCCTGGTCTTGGTCTCGGAGTGTAATGTCTCGGTCTCGGTCTCGAATGGTCATGTCTCGGTCTCGGACCTACAGGTCTCGACTACAGCACTGCTAAAAATTACTTATTTATTAGGTTTTGAACATGACCCAAGTGTAATTTCATTCATGTTTTTGCCCTATTTTGTAAAGGTGTGAATGATTTAACTGATTTTTATGATAAACTCAGTTTAACTTCATATGCAGTCTAGAAAAAGAGAAATTAAGAAAATTTGATTTGGTTACATTTCAACGTTGAAAACGGGTTGAACGTTCAACCATAGGTTGAAAAGAGGTTGAAAAATGGTTGAAATGACAACGGTTGAAATTTCAACGTTGATTCAACGTTGAAAAATGGTTGAGTTGAAATTTCAATGTTGATTCAACTTTGAAAACTAACTTGTGCCCGCTGGGCAGAGCAATCACTTCTTAACCACAATTGAAAATTATCTATCGATCTCAACGCTATCAAGTAAACAAACATTAATGCTGACTATGCAGCGGGCAACCACGCTCAAGTGCTGACCATGCAGGGGGCAACCACGCTCAAGTGCTTGGTAAACAAAAAGGTGTTCCTCTCTTCGTAGGTAGAGAGGCAAAATTAGTTGACTCATGATGGCAAAGTGAACCCGACATGTGAAAAAAGTTGAATAGGACCATGCTCATTTGCACAATAATTATAGCTCTGACCAAGAGCCATCTATTTTCCACTGGCCACACTGAGCAAAAGTCTCTAGCCAAGCCACAATCCAAGTATCTGCATGGCGGTCGGCTTACGGTCACTAAATTAATTTGGTCACTGGATTTATATTGGTCAGAGGATTTAATAAATAAAGGGGAAGGATTAGTCGAGGGATCTTGGCATAATTAAGAAAGATAGCATACTCCCTGGTCCTGGTTTGCATTTTTTAGGGAAGTGTACATTATCTTTTTGCTTTGAAAAAACCCCTCTCAAATGACCTTTTAATCTTGACATGACCCAACCATGTGAGGTCAAAGGTGGAGAGGTATGACAGTGACCTTGAAATGGAACTTGATCCTCTGGTCAACTTTGAAATATTTGGGGATTTGACCTCAAATGACCTTGACCTGACCCTTTGAGTGACCTCTGCTGGCCTCAGGTGAATTTGTCAAACATTTGTATGTTTGACCTCAAATGACCTTTCAACTGACCTTGACCTTGGGTCAAGGGCTATTCCAGGTCTAATTTTGGTCCGAAAAGGGTAAATCAGATATGGCAGTTACATTGAGGTGACCTTGGATGACTTCAGTCAAATCTAAGGAACATTTTTGGAAGTTGACCTCAATTGAACCAGTGGCCATACCTGATCCCCCCGCTGATCCCACAGGAAAAAACACATGTTCTAAGAGCTAATTCATTGTACAAGTTTTGTCCACCACATGTGGTTAAAGGTTTACGTTGTGTGGCATTGACCTTATATTGGCCTCAGGTCAACTTTCTGAACATTTTTTTTTGGCATTTGGCCTCATTATTCATATAAACTTGTCTGCCCTTTACCTTGGCCCAAGCACTATTCAAGGTCCAAGTTTTCTCCATGTAGGGTCAAGGATTCACAAGTTATGGCATTGACCTTGAAATCACATAGGATGACCTTGGGTTGACTGTTTGAAAAACATTTTGAATTTGAACTTGAAAAAAACTTTTGACCTTGTATGACCATGACCAGCATATTATTGAAGTGACCTTAAAATGACCTTACATGTTTGATGAACTTGTGAGAACCTTCTGAACATTTTTGGTATTATTCCTTGAAAATAACATTTTGAACTATGACCAACAAATTATTGAAGTGACCTTGAAATGATATTTGATGAACTTGGGTGAACTTTCTGAACATTTTTGGTATTTAACCTTGAAAATAAAATTTTGAACTTGAATGACCTTGTCCACTAACCCCGAAAGTTTCACAGTATTAGTTTAACCCAAGACCCTTCGTGTCACCAAGAGGCTACCAAGTTTCATTACCATAGCCCAAACAGCTCAGGATAAACGTTGCAGACAAAATTACACATAAATTATACAGATTAGGTGCTTAGTATGCATATTTTGCGCAAATATTGCATGTGGCACCAGTTAAGCCCCAGATTCACCCACTCATCAAATACCAACAATATAGGGCAAACTGTTTCCGAGATTTTCAAGGAGACATGGTCCAACCAAGGCTCAAACCCAGAACCTCTGTATTATATACTCAATAAACCTTGAAGTATGCAACAAGCAATCAGACTCTGTTACGAGATTTATAGCATATCCCTTGTAATCTTCAACATTGTGAACTGTTGGTTTTGTATTGTGTAAGAGACTAGTAATGATTGATCAGGACCAAATAAATGCTATTAATATTTTTGCACATTAATTGTTCACGATTTTGGTATTATTTATGGCTAATTTTGTTGCTACCACATGAACAAACCTTGATCGTAAGTTTATTTGAATTATCAGCAAGATTGGGTATGTTGTTATGATTCGTAAATACAAACTAATTTATTTCATTGTATGATCATATTGGTTTATGTGTGTTAATCGGCTGCTTGTTGCATACTTCAAGATTTATAGGCTAAAGGTCCTATGCTCTAACCGCTCGGTCTCTATCCCACATTCCCATGATGAACTGATAGCTATAGAAACCATGGTATATATTAAATTTCCCTTGGATAATTAATTGATAGCACAATAATATCTATAAAAAATATTTATTTCTTAGTTTTAAGTCAAAAACAGTTTTAGTGGAGTTGCACTCTTCTTAGAATAATGTATTAAGGCTGGGGTAGATCCACAACTGCCATTAACTGTTTTTATACTCTTTTAATTTGCCGTAGGGCGGTTGCTAGCGTCCAGCCCTGAAAATGATTAACAACAATGTTCGTGAACCAATAGTCTCGCCTGTTTTATTGACTGCCTGCTGCATCATTTATGGTCAAATTAAATGAACTCGGGTCAGCTTTTTGAAAGTTGAACTTGAAAATAACATTTTAACTTTGAATAACCTTGAACAACAAATTATCGAGGTGACCTAGAAATTATCTTGTATGAACTTTATGGATAGCTTTGGTATTTGACCTTGAAAATAACATTTTGAAAGAATTTGACCACACATCCCAAAAGTTTCATAAAAAGAAAGTTTAACCCAAGACCCTTCTTGTCACCAAGTTTCACTACCATATCCTTATGGTCAGGAGATAAACTGCGAACAAAATTATGCATAAATAATGAAAATTGAGTTCTTAATATGCATATTTTGTGCTCAATTTGTACGCAGCGACAGTTCATCCCCAGCCCTACCCACTTACCAAATATTTTCTGCTTAGGGCATATGGTTTTAGAGATTTGCTTCAGACAGTAATCATGATATTTCCAACATTTATATACATTGGAAACTCTTGCTTATAGATAGAGAAATTATACTCTGTAAATCTTGAAGTATGCAATAAACAGCCGATAAACAGACAAAATTCCAATATGACCATACCGGGAAGTAAATTAGTCCGTATTTGTTGAATCATAACAACTTACCAAATTTTGGCTGAATATTAAAATGATCTAATATTTAATGTTTGTCTATGTGTTAGTCCAAAATAATACCAAATCATGAAGAATTCATGTTTAAAAAATGAATACGCAGTGATTTGGTCTTAATCAATCCTATAATCAACAAAATAGAAAACCAACAGTTGACAATGTTGTAGATTAGAATACAAGGAATATGCTATGGATCTCGTAACAGAGTCTGAGTGCTTGTTGCATACTTCAAGGTTTATAGAGTATAGTATCCAAATTTAGTTGTAAAGCATAAATGAAATTAGTATAATAATCTAAAAAACAATTCTTAGATAGAAAATTCTTTTATGTACCGTATATCAGATAGTGTTTAATTGCATGGTTCTCTGTTTACCTTTTGGACAAATAGATTGAATTGTTAAATTATTGACCATAGTACAAACCCGGTTGTACAAAGGTGATTATGGGGTAGTACCACCAACATGGGTAGCAGAATCAGGCTGTCTGGTATATGTCAATAGGTCCTTTCTCTTTTGCTCAGTTAGGAACTTAGATGGGTCTACTTTTCATAATTTGCACCAAATGGTGTATATTTAGATTTTTTTTTCAATAAATCAGAAAATATGTACAAAAACAGTGCAACTATTTGTTGGAAAATTAGCAGTTCAGTATATGGATGGGTACCTTTTTCTTGCAGAAAATAGGCATTTTAAAGTTCTGGTAATGAAAATTGTGTCTCCTTGTCAAGCACTCCACAAGCTCTTCAATGAAATTTCTATATATAAGCCTATATTTGAATGTTCTTCATCAATCAAGCTCTATAACCGTATCATCTTGTTCTGGATTCTACATGATCTTCAATTTAGGGTGCACACCAGTAAATAGCTGGCCTATTCTTTTACATGTTAAACAAAGGTCAAATATGTGATGACTCACCCCGAAAAGGGGGACTTTGCGTCAGAAAACTTTTTAAGATACAGGTGGAAATAGGCAGAAAAAATAAAGAAAATAATAAGAATTCCCAGCAGATTTTCTGTTATAAAATTTGATCGCCTTGATCAACTTCAACAAGTAAGGTGTCATTTTAAAGCTTAGAAAATGTTGCACAGATGAAATGAAAAAATCAAAATTGATATCATCTTCAAAGTCCCCCCTTTCGGCGTGAGGCATCACATATGGTCTTTTTCCGGCCAAATTAATGAATAGCCCTTGTTCTCACTTTAATTTTTCTTCCAGATTATGACGTTACCTTGCATTTAAGGAGAATTTTGATATGGGTTTATCAGCTTGGTAAAAAAGATGTGTGCACCAAACTCATGAAATGTTGCTGAAAATTGGCTTAATAAAGCTAGAAAAAATCTCTTTCTCTTTCTAATAAGCTTCTCGGATGTAGAGGAACAGGGTTAGAACTAAAGGCCTATAGATATAAAATCAACCACTCTTCCCCATCTGACTCATTAGCTCAGTTGGTAAAGCGTGGCGCTAGTAATGCCATAAAGGTCCCAGGTTCGAATCCTGGATGGTCAGTGATTTTTTCGCTGACTATCATTTATGTTGTGTGGTTACTCAGTTTAAGATTCATATCAAAATCTTTATCACACATTTTCAGAAACCCGTTGCGCCAATTTTCACCGCTCCAGTGCCAATGGTGGGTCATACGGCCATAGCAGAAACAATGCCTGACTCTGATTATTTTATCATTAAACCCTTTATAATTGTGTCACTTTGATCCACTGTGGAGTCCATATGGTCACCTTTTCGTGGACTCCACATGTTCGTCAATCAAATCTCTAAGCCTAACTTGCTGATCTTCTTCCATTAAACTCTCAATCAATTCATTCAATTTCTCTCCGTCCGACATGAATCCTTCGACATCATGAAAGGCCATCCCTGATCTATGATCAGTCACTCTGCTAGCATTAAAGTTGTAGGTACGAATCTTATCAGCCCGTTCTGCCATGCCAATCTGCTCCTTGCGTCTGGAACGCTCTGCTCCCAGATGCCTCTGTAAGGTTTGGTTATACAAACGTGTTGCGAGAATTTTCAAGGCGTAACTTTTGTTCTTGATCTGCGAGCGCTCTTTCTGGCATTCAACAACAATTCCTATAAACAAAAACAATACGTAAAAGAATTACAGCAAACATTATTTCGTTCAAGGCCATACACTCCCAGTCAATGCGCACAAAACCTTTTATCAGCCATATCTCGAGAACCGTTCATTATTTGCAATGGTTTTTATCTGATTTTAGATTTTTTTTAATTCTAAAGAAATCAACAGGAATTGCATTCGGCGCATTTGAAAATATAGCGTGCTAAACGTACTGTATACTCTCTTCTGCATATTCAAAAAATGGAGTTTAAATATATAAGTGCGCATTTGGTTGAAAGCTCATAATCTGACAATGTTCTTTACGGTTACACGGTGGTAACGAGCAACAAGAATATTAAACTACACAGGTAGTACATATCAATAACCGCATGTGGTGTATTTGTATGTGGTCCAGGAAATTGGTCATTTTGATAGTTATGGAAGATCGAATAGAAGAGGAAACATGGATTTATCTATATTGAATACATATAACAACTATAAAAACCATTAATTTGTTAAGAGTCTGGTAAGTTTGATATAATAATTTGGTTTTTGCCCGTTTTTAAGCATGCGCAAACACTTTTGACAGGGAGTGTATATGTCGAAACATATTCATTCACACAACATACTTTGGCCTCCATTGTTACTCCCTACACAGAACATGTCAGTCTATCTGTTAGGGCACAGTCATCCCCTGAGTTTCAGAAATATTTTTAGCTTTGCAACTCAGAAATTGTTAATCAAATCCGTACAAAAGTACATAATATGATGGGTGCTCGGGCAAAATGAGAGGAAAGTTGCAAATTTCAAAATTGAGTTTATAACATATTTTAATTCTCTATAATCTTGACTTTTGAATGATATATATAATATGTCACACTTTCTTTTTCCATTCTTCATTAAAAAAACAAAATTTGACTTTTTCATCCTATTTTTACCTTAGCAACATTTATTCTATAGATGAGATGACACTAATGTTTATTAACACAGGTAAACAACTGGTTCACAGATATGCAATAGGGAACCACAAATGATGGCTGCACGTTTCAGTAGCCGTACTTGATTTGGCACGATTTTGAAAGCATGTCCTTAGTATTACTTCATATGCACGCATAGTGCCGGGCAAGGAACAATGGATATGACCGCGTGCATTGCCAGGCATGATGTCACATGTCATCTCATCTATATATAGCATGAGTTTTGATGAATAGCTCCATCCGTAGTTGACATTTACACATAAAATATCCATGTTTCAATGGGATCAAACAACTTTGAGTGTCTGAGTCAAGAGTATGGTCAAACAGAAAAGAAAGAAAGAATTCTTAAGGCTAATTGCCAAGGATAATACAAGAAAGCCTCTAATGAAGCTGATTTCAATTGGGGTCCAAGTAGTAGTAGTAGTAAGCAAAGATTTTAAATCCAATTTTATCCCCTTCATGGTGGTGGCCAGATTAACCTCACACTTGCGGCAACCGCCCTTACTCCCTCCCTCCACCTCACTCGATTCAACACGTCCCCCTCCTTAACCCAACCCTCTTACTTTCCTCCTCCACCTGCATCCTCCAAGTCTTCCTCGGTCGCCCTCTCCTCCTCAAACCACCCACCACGAAATCAAGGACCCTTCTAAGAACATGCCCTTCCTCCTTCCTCAGCACATGCCCATACCAACGCACACTATTCGCCTTCGCCAAACTGTCCACTGCTTCTTCCACACCCAACATTTGCATCAAGTCCTCAGTCTTCTTCCTATCCCTTAACTTCACACCACACATCGATCTCTTCATCGCTCTCTCCGCCCTTCTCTAAATTCCCATTTCATTTTCGCCCAGACACCACGTCTCGCTGCCATACAACATCACCGATCTCTCACAGGTCTTATACACCGTTCCTTTAATCTTCAAAGGAAATCTTTTCCTAAGTAGCATCTCTCCACATTCCCTAAACTTCACCCACCCATACCTCACTCTGGCTGTCACAGCAGCCACGCATCCTCCGGCCCCGCTAACTTTATCCCCCAGGTACATGAATTCCTTCACCGTTTCCACCTCATCGCACAACTTTTCCACCTCTTCCCCTGACCCTCCATCTCCTTTCTTGAATCGTCCACACACAAAATCCCTTGCCAAACTTGGAGTCACCCTCTTCATCTTTGTACATCTCCAATGGATCCATTTCTAACACCACACAGAGTTTGCCTTCACCCTCTTTCCACATATGCCGCATGGGTCTATTTTACTCATTGACACCACGCCCTCTGCCCTGCTCACCAACACTTTTGTCTTCCCCATATTTACCTTCAGACCTTTACTCTCAAAGGCCTTCTTCCATTTCCAGAACTTCCCTCTCAAACCCTCCATTGTATCACTCATTAAAACCAAGTCATCAGCATACAGCATCTCGTACATCAAACCTTCTTTAGCACTCTCCGTGACCACATCAATTACAATTGCAAATATCAGTCCAAGATCTTTCTTTAATCAATTTTGGATGAAGGAGGAAGGCCAGAGTACCCGGTGAAGAACCTGCGGAAGCGAGCATGGAGTAAAAACCAAATGCATTTACAGCGCCAGGACCGGGAATCGAACCCAGTGTGATAGTAATCTTGGTCCCCGAGATGGTAGTACGTCTTCAGTAGACCATAACGGCCTAAAGCATGAAACTGTACAACCTTGAAGATGAGAAAGGTGGACTTACCAGGGATTTACATTCCTATTACACCGGGACTCATTGGTGCAAAGCAAGGCAAGTACCGCTGCTCTAACACACTTCCCCACACTAAGGAAAAACATGTTGACCACCATTAACAAATAAGCTTAAATTTGCTTTCACTTTACAGTAATTTTCTTAACCCCAGGTTGGGCGCTCAAAAAGTAAGTGGTACTCATGCTCATCATAAAAAGTGGCGTAAAAGTGACCCATCAGTAGTGTCTACGTTTTTGGAAAAGGGGGTTCTTTTTAGCACAATTTACTCTATTAAGGGTTGTAAATTTAAGCCACCTTGGCCATAAAGGATCACTGTTTACTTGGGGTTAATCATCTGACATAATAAAAGGTCTAAAAATATAAGAAAATAGGTTAAGACTTCATGCAAATGAACATACAATTTAAATTTACTTTTTGATAACTAATTTGTTAGCAAAGGGCATTACAAACTTACGCCATTAAGCCATTTGGGGTGCGATTTTCAACATCTTCACTGATCTTACGCTACTTAGGGGTTCAATTTGCAATCAACAATAACGCCATTTAGGGTCCAATTTTGAGGTGGTCTGACGAGCATGAGTACCCCTTTATTTTTCAAGCGCCCTCCGCCCTCGGGGTATAAACATACCTGATGGTATATGAGTCACTCTGACTGCGCTATCAGTCGTATTCACATGTTGCCCGCCAGCACCGCTAGCTTTCATGGTTTCAATATGAAGATCTTTTTTGTCAATGTTGATTTCAATCTGAAATGCAAGATGTGACATAATATAATTACAAATATGTTGTGTTTATTTCTGTGGAAGTAGCGCAAAATACTGGTCCAAGGGTGTTATAATACAGAGGTTGTGGGTTCGAGCCCTGGGCCAGGCGGTTTACGTCTCCTTGGGCAAGAAACTTTATTCTAATTGCTCCGTATCCGTTGGTCCCCTTTGTGAATGCTCCTTCTTGGGGCGCTGCATACAGTGTATACCTGGTGAGTCTATAGATGCTACCTCTCGACATACATCGAAGGGGAGCTTGTCCTGTCATCTAGCACTAAGGTCAGTATTTTCCAATACTTCCACATTACAAACCATATTGTTTTTGTTTTACTATATCCCATTTGCTTACCCTCTCAATACCATCCTCAAACTATACTTTGATCAACACCAAATAGGCGGGCCTCTTCACATCGTGAATTGATACAGATAGGCGTGTGCGTAGCTGGACACAGCACGGCTGCAGGAGACGCAGTGCGCGTTGCACATGTGATTCGCGCATCATTATCTGCGGCGCGCGTGTAACTGGGATTATGTTAACTTGCGGATGAACAAAAGCCTCACAATTCCTGCCTATTAAGTGTTGATCAAAGTATAGCCAAGATAAGATGTACACTAGGGATCAATGGATTTGGTCTAGGTTTGGGAGCCTCTCCTCGTCATGTGAGTGCAAGAAAGTCATATCTGCAATAGCTACCTTATGTCATAAATTTTGATTGCACACTGCATGACCTCCAGTCTTGGGTCAGTGGTTCTTGAAATGGTTCTTCAGGTGACACCGTCACCTGAAGAACCATCTCAAGAACCACTGACATAAGGCAGGAACATTTTGAGTTATTTTTCACATTCTTGTTACAAGGTGTAAAAAAATATAACTCAGGGCAGCCATTGCAGATACGACTTTCTTGCACTCACATGACGTCCTTATCTCCTTTGGTTGTGGCATGATAAGCAACAGTCATGATGCTACAGGCCAAACAATAATTTATTGGACAGTGTAAACAAAGATTCAGAGTACAGGGCCCCATTGTTTGTAAGTGCAACCCTTAGGTGGATTTTTGTCTAAATTGTCCAATAAATATTTATTTTGCCTATAGTGTGCATCCTTCCTCTGCTTTCAGTCTTGGTCATGGGTACGGCACTCTCTGACCTCTATAATATCGCCCTGACAATCGCTTTGATAGGATCTAGGGGTCGATTGATTCGGTCTAGGTTCTTACCTCTTTTGGTTGTGGCATGATAGCAACAGTTGTTGTTTTAGTGTGCATCCTTCAGTTTTCAGTCTTGGGTACTCTCTGAACTCTTTGAATACTACCCGGTTCTCTATGGACCTTATGAATACCAGCCTCAATGAGGTTTTGGGGTTGATGAATTTGGTCTAGGTTCCAAGCCCACTCCTTTCGTCCTATGGTTGTGGTATGATACCAACAGTTATGGTACTAGTGTGCATTTGCTGTCTGCTTTGATTCTGGGTACTCATTGGACTCTATAAATTCCACCTGCAAACTAGCTTTGATTACATCTCAGGATCGATTGATTTGGTCTAGGTTCCAAGCCATCTCCTTACCTCCTTTGTTGTGGCATGATACCAAAAGTTATGGTACTAGTGTGCATTTGTCGTCTGCTTTTATGCTGGGTACTCATTGGACTCTATGAATTCCACCTGCAAACTAGCTTTGATTATCTCAGGGTCGATTGATTTGGTCTAGGTTCCAAAGCACCCATTTTTGTCTTGGTTGTGGCATGATAGCAACAGTCACAGTACCAGTATAGGCCCCCTAATCCTATCTCAGCTTTCAGTTTTAAGTATTTTCTGGACTCCATCATACTTCGCTCACACTAGCCTTGATTAGATGAAGGGATCGACTGATTCGGTCTAGGTTCCAAACCTGCTCCTTACCTCTTTTGGTTGTGGCATGATAGCAACAGTCATGGTACTGGTGTGCATCCTCCCTCTGCTCTCAGTCTTGGGAACTCGCTGGACTCTATGAATACCGCCCTCATACTTCATGTATTGGTTCACTTGATGACCACATACGCTTACTATGGCACTTCGTAAACCCCCTGAAATGAGTTAAGAAACATAGGCCTAAGTTACAATCTGTGTTTTGAACATAGATTTAGGGTGGAGATTGCAGACATGTCACCATTTTTATTGGGGTATTCCGTTTTTGCTGATGATGCATCGCATATTATCATAATGTGCAAATAATAAAAATGCACACAACCACTTCGCATGCAGGTTGACGTATCATTCACATGAAGTATTATTTGCGTGGTTTGGCTCTATGCACAACCAAATCTAGGCATTGGGAGCAGTGTTTCCGCTAAGGTTTTTGAGCTTGCGCCAATTCAAGCAAGTTTGACGAAGTTTAAGCACAAAATCATGAGCTGTGGCTGAAAATTGGCTCAATAAAGCTAGAAAGATATCTTTCTCACACATTTTCAAAAACACGTTGCGCCAATTTTCACTGCTCCTGCGCCAATGGCGCGCCATACGGCCTTAGCGGAAACACTGATTGGGAGTTTATTTTGGCAAAATACCCTCAATATGAGCTCCATGGCATTATATTAGCCGGCATACTAATAAGTCTGTGACCTCTGCTCTACATAAATGGTTTTCACAAATTTTCAGATATCACTCCCATATGAAGGTTCTTATTTTACATCCATAAACCAAGTTTGATATAAAATTGGATGGATTGAGCATGATACAAAAAGATATTGGTCGACCTATGAGTTTTACGAAATATCGTGCGAGACGCGCAGCGTCGAGCTCGATATTTCTAAAACTCATAGCGAGACCAATATCTTTGAGTATCATGCGAAAAAATCCATCCAATTTTATCATTATTATGTTCAAAATCTAATATTTTGTATCCTGTCCGATATCCCTGTCCGATTTTTTTGGAAATCGGACAGCTCAGAACATAATAATGGTTCCAATCGGACTTCAACTTTTCAAATGAGGCCAAATTGACAATTT
Source organism: Ophiothrix spiculata (assembly GCA_000969725.1). Taxonomy (NCBI): domain Eukaryota; kingdom Metazoa; phylum Echinodermata; class Ophiuroidea; order Amphilepidida; family Ophiotrichidae; genus Ophiothrix; species Ophiothrix spiculata. The sequence goes on along the minus strand of JXSR01S057224.1, from coordinate 23,808 downwards.
CACCCTATTTTGCAACTTTGGCACAAATTTAGGCTGATTTTTGTTTGAATTTAGGAAAAAATCCAAAGTTTTCACCATTTTGGTGCAAATATCAGAAAATTTTGAAAAACAGACCCATCAAAATACCACATTTTGCAAAGAAAAAGGATCCATTGGGAGTCATTGGCATACCAGACAGTCTGATTTTGCACATCCCCGTAATCACTTCCGTATTAAGTACCCCTCTCGGGGTCTGGCATTCTATGACTTTGTCATGAATACCCACGAAAGGTGTTCCATACGAACTTACCTGGATAAACAAACCATGCAATAAAATGCTGAACTTACCAATGTCGGTGTTCTGGTAATCCACCACGTCAAATTTCCAGCGTTTATACGCAGCAAACTGCTCATACATGTCAAACATATCGGAAGTAAATAGCATAGCCTCTTGCCCACCAACACCAGCTGAGAGTTCTAATATGATGTCATTCTCATCTGATGGTGCTAGCGGGGTTAGTAACGACACAATCTGGGGAGAGCAAGAAGAATTTAAATACCGGGTAATTAAGGAACTGTAAAATATGTGATTTTTTCACATACAACAAGTTTTGCCCACCCAACTTTGTGAAAAGCAAAAAAAATTAAATGTAGTGCAACAATTCCTACTTATACAATAAACTATGTACAGATCAAAGAACTAATTTACAGGGTTAGTACACTTTTTCACTTACAAAATTCCAGGACTTTCAAGGACTTTTCCAAGAAGAATTCAAGGACTTTCCAGGACTTTTCCCCTTATCAGCGGCGGCCGGCAGAATATGTGTCAACAAATAAAATACATTTTTTTTTGCTCATTTTTGGATAAAAATAATTGCATGGTAAATTCTTTTGACATATTAATTTTTAACATTTCTGACATTCAAAAATTCCAGGACTTTCAAGGACTTTTTTGATAAAGTCACTTTTTCAAGGACTTTCAAGGCCTGGAAATTGCAAAATAAAATTCAAGGACTTTCAAGCACTTTCAAGGATCCGCACTAACCCTGACTAAAAATCGAGAGGCAGCGCTCTGTTGTTACTCATGGAGCAGAGTTGCAGCACCAAGCACCGCTTCTCCTTTATAATTTCTTTGCTACAGATAGATTTTTCAGAAGATTTGATGAGCTTATATAGCAAGACACAAAAGGAAGAAAAATTCCCAAAATTGACTTAAGAGTTGAGCTGAAGTCCTGTACTCAACCTTGATAACCTCTTTCACGATAGCACATGGCTGACTACTCACATGATGTTGTAATTCCAGTGTCGGTAACATATTTTTTGGAATGATTATTGAGAGTCTGAAAGCTCAATTGATGTCAAAATACAGAAGTGTCAGTAAAACACACCGAATGAAGCAACATTCCTCCACTTCTCCAGTGGAACAATATTTTCCCAGGCCCCTCACTCTGAACAAAAGTTGATTATCATGATTGTTTTCTAGTATCAAAAAGTATCCAATTTTTTTTTTCTTTTACTCAAGACATTTAAACCTGAGTTGCTTTTGATGGGAAATTCAAATACCAAATTTTTTTTGGTAGCATGAAGAAAATCTCTTTTTCAGCAAATCTAATCTAAAAGCATTTCATATTTCCATTTCACACTTTTTTTAAGAACCATGCTTACACTTAAAATATTCTCCCTTTTTGCATTTTTTGGATGATGCTGATTTACATTTTTTGGATGATGATGATGGTTACCAACTTTTGAGTAGAGCAAGGCTATTGGGAACATCTTGCAAGGCTATTGGGAAAGCATACATCAAACTACACAGCCATTTTCCCCAGACAGTTCTCTGAAGGGTTATACTGCATTACATGTACTTAAGACATGTACACACCCCTCCGGTAAATGGCCATTTCTGTTCATGCACAGTACCATACATGTAAAAGTTCAACTAATCTCAAGCAAATGCATCATATGGTTGCAAATGTACCCGGGGGGGGCACTCACATATGTGGGCAGGATATATAATATATCCAACGGTCAAGACTCCCTTTTTCAGGCCGCCAGGGCGCTCATTAGATCCCCATTTTCAGCGTGATTCAGTTCTTTTGACCACGTTTTTGAGAAAAAGTTTTAGCTCTAACGGCAAAAATTGATCAGGAAATGCAAAAATATTCAGCTCAGGAGGCTATTTTTGGTCAAAATTTAAGTTCACTAGACCCCCCCCAAAAATCAGGTTCAAAGGTCCATTTTTTACAGAAAGTCAGTTCACCTGACCCCCATTTCGGTGCTTCGCGCCTGACATATCTACCCCTTTCAAAGTTGAGTGCCCCCCAGGAAATGTACACTTGGGAGAACTCTTCTGAAAGACATGTGAGATGGGCAGATGCACTTCAAAATGTGTGTAGTCCTTCAGAATTCATGGCCTTTATATTCAACTTTTTGTAGGAGGAAATGTGCTAAATACATTATGACTACATTTGGTATATCAAAATCTAGGCATTCTCTTAAAACATATACCTCTTCTTGTATTTCTTTGATGGCTTCTTGGCACATGTCAACCTCCTCCAAGGCAAGCACTTGCATCTCTTGATCTTCTTTACTTTCACCTCCTAAAAATGACAAGAAAATTATTAGTTCTCCAGTGGATACTTACTATAATTTTACAACTACACGTGGTAAGACAAAATTGGTACTCAAAATTCTCAAATTACTAATGATAAATTTAGAACAGGAAAAAGGGTTAGTGACAAAAATTTAATTTAGGGAAACTATCTATCACAACAAAAAACAAAAATAGCCTTTCCTTTGGATAATTATTTGATATCCTTTCCCATGTCGAACTTATTATGTTCCTTTACCCCAATCATTCTTGCGACCTATCCTGTTTTAGTGACCAAGCAGTGACCTTTCACAGAAATTGGTCAGTTAGCGGTGTCGAAGAAAATATCAGCTACTAAGCCGGAGGATTTTATTCAGTGTAAGCCAGTATAGTAGAAAATGGATGAATAATGGTTTAGTTTGAGCTTAGCTCTTGCTCAGAGCTGTCCACTACCCTCTGCAGTACAATCAAACATTTTTTCAGTTCTAGCAGGTGGTTCTAGTTTGAGCTATGTGTAGCAGAGTTTGCAATTACAAAATATTTAACAAGTTTTACCCCAAAAATGGTAGCCGATTAGAAAGAAATTGAAAATGTTGTCTGCCTATGTGACATGAGTTGGAAAATATATTGTTTTTAGAATAATCTAGGGTCTATTTATACAATTATTTACTGTAATATGGGGAAAAACAGGCCAGATACGATGAGTTGTTGAAAATACATTAATTCTTGATATATAACAGGAAACACTGTTCTGATAATATTCTCGGGAAAATATTCCATACCTTCAGCCAACTCTTGAAGCTCCCCAAATTCCTTTCTCTTCTCGTCCAATAGTTCAATCTGCTTCACCAAGAACCTCATCTCCAGCTCCTGTTGTCTCAGATTATACCTCTCTCCTTCTGAAAGGTCATCTGTCTCCAACCTCCTGGAGATGATGTTATACTTCATGAGTAAATGCTTCAGGTAGCTATTAAAAGCATCACTGTCTGGATCCGATGGGTCGTCATGGTTACCAGGGGCAGTAGTATAATGTCTCGCAGACCCCTGAATAGTTGATCTTTTCTTTGGGATTGCATGTATCCCATTATTTTGTCCTAAATATATGTTGCCATGGTTATTTGCTATTGAGGTATAATAATTTCTTACAAACACTTGGTATGAATTTTGTGATCTTGTTGATAGGCCTGATGGGCCAAATGTTCTGAATATAACCCTCGACTCATAATTCAAAGGTGACGATTTTATATGTAACAATCTTTGGTATTTATCAAAATAACCATATTGTCTTATCATTCCTGTCTTGTGATTAAAATCGTTTGGTGGGCGATGTTCTGGTAAAGATGAAAACTTTTGACAACTATGTAACCATGGCAACACAAAATTTGATACATCACACGTTGAAATCAAATTTTGGTAAACATTCCGATGGACGGAACCAGGGTGTTGTTTTGAGCAACCACACTGGAGACTAGCATAACCACGGCAATGACTGGTACTTCTCGATTGATTGACTATTTCTAACCTCCTGTGGTTTTGAATTAAAAGGTGTTGCCTGATAGGGTGCCAACGTATCTTGCGTAAGAATACTGTAGACTTCTTCCCCAGCATCTTATATATAGATGTATACAGCTGTTTTGTGTCAAAATCAGCTGACTTGACATGTCATTTTATCAATCTGGAAAAAGAGAGAAATTAGCAAATTATATGAGAACTGGTGATCAAACTTTTTTTTTCAAATTTGTGTTCCAGAAAATATCTGACAGCATGGAAAATATAGGCCCAACATACACATAAGGCCCCAAAACAGAGAACCTTCTAGTCGCGTAGGTCTGTAATAATGAGCAATTCTGGAAGCTAAATGCCACAAAATGTAGTGATTCAGACAGGAAAACCAAGAAATATGTTTAAGTTAGAGGGAAATGTTGTCAAACTGGAGGGAAATTCTACTTGCCGCTCGGGTGGGGGTGGGGGGGCGGGTTAGCTATAATCGTCTCAGGCGAGAATTGCTGAGAATTGTCTGTGATATTTCATAATAACGATTTATACTGAGCAGTGAACAGGTTATTTCATAGTGGTAAGCAGGGGGATAGGACGTGACGTCATCAGATTTTGAAACTCCCATTCAAAAAACTTGATTTTTTTAACTAAAGCTCAAAAATTTCTTATTATGCCCTTACTTAGCGTATAAAAATATGCAGATTTCAAAACCGTTGGGGTTGGGACTTCAATCCAGTTAAAACTTAAAAGATATTTTGATTGTTTCCAAAAAACTACTTTTCTTTTTATTTACGCATTGAAATATTATACGGGCGATACTGCGGATGAATACCCCATAAAATCTGGGGTAAACAGGCAATTTATTGCGTGACCTGCATCATCTGGTGGTTAGTATGATAAAAGCTTGGATGTTTAAGTGGGGAAATCACGTTACTGTAAACTGGGGTTACTTTGACCCACTTTTTTTTTCATTCAATTTTTTTTTCAATGTAATGGAAGGTAATTTTTCTCGAGTTTGTAATATATTATCATAGCACTCAACTTGGGTTTTCACATAATTTTTTTTTCTTTTGAAAAAAAGGGAATGTGAAAGTCCAGGCTCTTTTTCTTTGAAATGTTGGGTGGGCAAAGTAACCCCGTGATAGGGTTACTTTAGCCCACACATTATAAATCAAGTTTAAACCTAGTGTAATGACAGGATATTGCAAAGTAACTCCTAACTGGGATTTGTTTGGCCCTTTTAAGTATTTTCAAATATTAATTGAACATTTCTACTAAACGTCTACCACAATTCTATCACAATATGCAAACTTGCGTATATGGGTAGTTGTAGTATCAGCAAAATGCATGATAAACACAATGATTGGTATGTTTGGCACTTCCTATAACTTTTTCTTGTAATAATATTGAATAATGACAATATTTAAGTTTTAACCACAGATTTACTAATGGAAGTTCAATTGTTTGTGCTTTTTACAGGTGTTTTACAGGTGGGTCGTAACCGCATTTATCTGTCTTTTTCTCTAAATTTCTGTCCTGTGTCTGAAAAAGAACAGCAAATAAAAAATAACCTACTAATAATATATCACAGATAAGACTACACAACTGACCCACAACACTTCCATTAAATATGCATCTTCTTGGCGAGACAGGCGCAATTTGTCCAATATTTTTTTGGTGCGTTCTTGACGCTAAAATATAAAAAAATACCTGTAGGGCAGGGTGTTTCGTTTCAATCTTAAATACATGCAGGATTATATTACAGAGCAATCGGTTGTTCTCATTATCCCAAAATAGAAATTGTCAATTTGAAACTTTTTTCAAAATTTGACGACAAATCTTTTTATTTTGGGTGGGCCAAAGTTACCTCTTAAGGGTTAAAGTAACCCCAGTTTACGGTACTCAATTTTACGTTTTTGCAAGTTTATTTTGTACCATATAACTTTTTAACAAAGTGCTTAAAGTTAATAAAAGTAAACATTTCCAAAAAGCATTTTCACAAGGAACATGATGGTGATGTTGATTTTTGACAATTGAAAAATCACATTTTTTGGCCATTATGATTTGGCCAAGCTAAAAATGAAATTTAAACAAAAATTACTTCAGAATGGGAATTTTTATTTAAAAAATCCATTCAGATAATGCGTCATTTTTATTTTTGAGGATTTTGACCAATTTTTTTAATTCCCTGCCAAATAAGGTCAAAAAATGACCACAAATTGAAAAAAGTGAATTTTTGACCTTATTTGGGATAAAAAATCAAAAAATTGTCAAAAATCCTAAAAAATAAAAATGACGCAACATCTGAATGGGCATTTTAAGGCTGGTGTAGACCTCCAAATTGCAAAAACCGTTTTTGTACTCTAACTTTCAAACTAATTGCATAAACTGTATAAAAATACTATACATTTTTAGAAGTGGATTTTTACCCTGAACATGATGATAATATCAGTTTTTGACCTAAAATGTCAATTTTGGCAATTAATGCCCCAAACCATATGTGACCCGTCATATCAATAGGTACCTTCATACCAGCAAGG
>JXSR01S057213.1:51136-63293 GCA_000969725.1 Ophiothrix spiculata | reverse complement strand
AAGGAAAGTTAATTTTTCAATATTCTGTACAAAATAATAGGCCTACAAACCATATTTTTGGAAATTCGCAAAAATTAAATATTTGCATTTTGAAGATGTACAAAAATTGGATTTTTTTAGTTTGTGTTTAATATTTTACATATACAGTTTTACAAGTAACACCAAAATCATCTTAATTTTTTAAAATATTTTGGGCCTTTATTAATACATAATATGTATACATATACAGTGAAATTTGCTAGTAAATAAAAAAGGAAAAAACCCAAACCCAGAATACCGACCCAATTTTCAAATTCAGCTTAGGACAAGCAAACAATTTATTCTTGTGGCCTAAGTTATAAAGATACTCAATTGTCAGATTCAGATGAGCTTAAGACAATGTCTTCATCTTCAGAGTCAATCTGAGTGGACACATCTTTATTAGGTTCAAACAGTTTCAGGTTTGAAGGAATTGCCACCAACTTATCCACTCTTTCATGTATGAGCCTATTATGATTCTTGGTGTGTGGCTCAAACAATTTCAAGTTGTTAGCTATGCGAGCCCAAAATATGCTGTTGTCAAGCACAACTTTCCCGATATCTGGATCAATATCCAGAGACTCCATAATGGCAAGCTCTTGCAGTGACTCCTTGCCATCCATCAGGCTGTTGTACATGATGACTGTACCTCCCCATCTGGTCTTGCTGGGTAGTTTCAATGTAGTTGAAGGTTTCTTCTGCGTCTGTTTTGCAGTGAATGTGGCAGAAATTACCTGCTTATTCTTGACATACTTGACAACCTTTTTGGCTTGCTTATGCAGAGTTTGCATGGTTTGCAGGTTCATAATATCTCCAAGCAGAAAGTTGAGACCATGGGCTGCACATCCGATAGGTGTTATATGTAGAAAGGTGTCTTGTACAATGCCCCATGCAGCTTTCATGTTTGCTGCATTGTCTGTCACCAGACCAAACACTTTATCAGATCCATCAGCAATGGATGTTGCAGTGTGTCGGTGATCCTTTGTGCCTGTGCTTTTGTAAAAGACAGGTTCTGGGGTAGACACAATGTAATTGATGATCCCCTCACCACGGATATTAGACCAGCCATCTGAGATGATTGCAATACAGTCAGCTTTCTGGATAGTTTCAGTTACTTGACCATGGACCCTAGTGTACTCAGATTCCAACAAGTGAGTATCAAGAGCATGCCGTGATGGTAGCTTATAAGCAGGCCTAAGTGCCTTGAAGCGTTGCCAATAAATGTTGGATGTAAAGCTGAGAGGCGATCCAGTTTTGTAGATGGCTTGTGCCAAAGATTCATAAGCTTTCTTCTGTGTCTCCTCATCCATTGAGTCCAAGAAGAAACCTCTCTGCAAACTTGGCCTTGTTGATGTAGATGGCATTGCTGAGGCAACTGCTCAGTGGTCAGGTGGACTCTTTACACCAGCAGTAGAAGATGGGATTTATTGCTGAATCCTAATAGTTGTTGCTGTTTTATTCCTTTGTTAATTTAAGTGTTATTGGTAGTTGGTTTTTTTTGCATTTTTGCATATGATTCTGCATTTTTTGTGGCATTCTTTACGTATTTTTGCGAGCAATACTTATATAGAAACACTGTTTTCCCATTGTCATTCCTAGCGTCTGTGAAGTGTTTCCACACGTCTGACATCAAACGAGGCATTGTGCTGTGAAAACAAATGAAAAATCAAAATTATAATTTAGTGATTTTAGAATTAAATCAGAAAGACACTGATTTGAAGGTGCTTATTCCAATTTCTGATATTGGTATACAAATGAAGAATTTTTAATCCCCCAAATAGGTGTCATTCCAAGTTACATCAAATTGGTCCAGCCATTTTGGTTTATGATGCAATTATGTACATCACCACCTGACTATGTAATCTATAGTAATTTCCTGGATATCCACTAATTTTGTTTTGTTTTGTTTCACATAGAATTAGGCCTACATAGAATAACAACAAAACCAAGAGGTTTTTTTGAGTCATCCAATTTAGGCGATGCTCACATAATAATTAATTTATGATCAGTTTCATTTTGTCTATTGGTGAATTTACATTGAAAAAAGAACATTTTGGGAAAAATAAACAAAAAATGAATTTTAGTGCTTTTGCTATGCTGCTTTTTACAAGTATAAAGACAGAAAAAAGTTTCATTTACTTACCTGTTTGTATTGAAGATGTTGCTACTGGAAATACTTTATAGGGTGATTCCAAAGTAACGTTTGTGACCGAAAAATTGGAAAATTTCACTTTTAAATGGCCACAGAACCTAGTATAAACATTATATCAACAAGTTTGTTTTTGATAATGGTGTCACTGGTGGATTCAAGACATGCAGGTGTTTAAAGATTAAAATAATTGCCAAAATACTGAATAAAGTTCATGTAACGTTCGGTAACGTTTGTGACCTCGCATGGAAATGTTTTTTTGCTCCAAATGACTTCAAAGTTAAAATTTTCTGACATGTTAGAGAATTTTTTATTGCACTTTTTACAGATGATGGGTAACATATTTACAAATAGTTCATTAAAGTGGTAGGAAATTCTATCACCAGGATTTCTCTTTATGCAACGTTTTGTTTGGTAACGTCTGGTAACGTTTGTGATATTTTGGTGTAACATTTTGGTAACGTTTGTGACATTTTGGAATGAAAACATGTGCTCATTCATGCACGGGTAGAAAAAATTCAAAAATTTCTGATTAGAAAATATTTTTCACGTACCGAGTAAAGACTGAAAAAACTGCTGATATGGGCGAATAAAAAAGCTGATTTTTTGCTTGAAATCAAAAAAGGTTTAGTTTTCACTGGAATGAGCCTTTAGAACTTGGTCAAAAAACTAGGGAGTAATGTTACCATATGTAGCTCAAGCAAAGAATGACCACATCAAATTAACAGTAAGTTTAATGTGTACAGTGAAAATCCACACTGATCTTTACATCTAAGATCACCAAATGTCTGCCATATAAGTTCCCCACATAGCTCTCACAAATTTCCCTCATGAGATTAAATTTAGCACGAAGAATCCCCACTGGATGACAGTGAAAAAACAATCCCACATTTTAGTGCATACAGAAGTATATTCCAACAATCCAACTAAAGAAAGTAACTTTTTACCATGCATTTGAGTAATTGTTATAGCATTTTTTCAAGGTTTTTATAGGTGTCCAAAGACTTAAAAAACTAGAACAGTATGAAAAGCATGTGTAGGATGTTCAAATAGTCTTAAAAGCATTGGGAAAAGCATTTAATATCTAACAAGAATAACCACTCAGTAATATCATAAATATGAATATAAGTTCTCAAAACATATCCAGTATACTCACAGTGTTGAGCTATGACTTTTCACCACTTCAATAACCATCATCATCATCACAAAATCTGATCAATTTATGTACTTTGTGGACTTCAAAATATGCTTTAAAGTTATACCGCGTTGTGTCTTCGTTTGTTTGCCGGTAGGTCGCAATGTTGGTATAACTTCATCATCGTCTTCTTTGTCAAGTATGAATATTAATCATGCTGACGTCACAATGTCTTGATTGAAGCCGGCTTGTTCGCCCGGCCTTGGAATTTGAACCCCCCTACTTTCAAACCTGGCTAAATCCTTGGGTACTCACATATGGAAATGATGTACGAATGCCACCAAGCACATCGGAAGTAGGGGTCATTCGATGACAAATTGGGTAAAAAAGGGTGTTTTTCAGTGACAAAATTGCAAAAAATAGGGATCTTTAGACAAAATTCACCAAAAAGAAAGAGTCTTTCCAGGTCAAAATGACAAAAAATTTGCACAAATTTTGTCAAATTTTTGATGATCGTTTAAAATTTTCAATGAATTTTGCAAAATGTTTGAAAAATTACATCAAATTAAAAAAATATTGGGGTATGGAATTCAGACTTTTACACTTGAAACCATTTCAAATTTCAGTTCATGTATAAAAATGGAAGTACATGTTACCATTCATTGTAAGACATGCTGTGAAGGAGAACTCCTTTTGCTCAGTCATTCCAAAGGAAATTTGGGTACACGATCCAGATGATAGGCTTTGAAAATTTTCAGATTTTATGTCATGTACATTTTGAACAATATAATATATTGGAAAGTTTAGATGATTCTTTAGTTGTGTGTAATGTACAAATGAGTTGTTAAAAACTAACAATTCTCTTGTAAAAGAAGCAGTTGGAACCATTGATCAGTCCGGGCAACGGACCTGATTTGGTTCACAAACCTGATTAGGTTCGGTCGAACCAGATCTGAATCGGAATTTAGTTTTTTTGTGGGTTTTTGTTCTCGGGAGAGTTTATTTGAGGTTTGGATAAACTTTTCTTGCCGTTTTCTTAACCTTTGAGATATTGCCTAAAAATCTGTTGTGAGTTTTTAAATATCTGCCGTGAGGTTATGTGTTAATTAAGACAATAGAATTAATAAGATTACATAATCGATTAAATATGTAAATTATTTTAAAACTTTTTCAACAAAATATAATATTGTTCACTAAGAATAATTATATGTTTATAAAATAGCAAAAAAAATATCTTTAATAGTTAAAATTGGGTTTAAAATTTGAATCAAAATGTGTGCAATGCATTGTGGGAATTTTTGTTCCAAATCTGGTTGAACCGAACCAGATCTGGTTCGCGAACCTGATTAGGTTTGTTGCCTAGACTGTTGATGTCGCATATGACGTCTGGTGAAGAGTTTTATTTATTTGAAAAAGACAAAGCATTTAGTATTTTTAAAGTAAAGAGCCAAAACCATCTATGCACTGGTCATATTTTACAATGATCTCAGTTTTTCAAATGATTTTAATACCGTGTTTGGCTTTGGGGTACATGTCCACTATCAGGTTTTAAGGGTATGGTCTCTTTTACAGCAATTTCCTTGCAATGAGCAAGAGTCCATAACACTCAGCTTATTTTTAGTGGGTGATGTGATTCAAAGCCATATTTACATGTCTTCAAACAGCTTTTTTGTGCAATTAACAACTCCAGGAAGTCTTTATAATGGGTAAATGAATATTTTTTGTGGAGTGTTACAGTGCATTTAATGAAAATTACCATTTGTATGTGCACTTATGTGATAGGCTTCAATACAGCGTCCACTTCTGGCTGTGGTAGTACCACAGCCAGATATTTCGGATATTTTGCGATATACAGAAACAGACAATGGTCCGTCCTCAGATGGCTTAACAATGGTATCTAAGAAAGGAATTTGACTGTCTTTGCCTGAATCACATGTGAAATGACTTTTCCTTTAGAAGCATTTGATAGTTCTTCCTTATGTTGTTTGTATAACATCTGTAGAAGAGAGTTGCCAATAATTGCTGCTATTCCCACATTGATGCAATTTACTGAATTCCTTAGATTGTTATGCAAATACATTATAATTTTAAAAAAGTACTCTCAGTCAATGATGTGCACCTTAATTATCCTTTTAGACCAGCAATTTAGCTGTTTTAGGTAATAAATCATCAAATATTTAGCCCATGTGGTCCACTTTCAGTATTTTACTGGACATTGTAATACGCCCCTAGGGTCCAGGGGTGTATTATAAAGCCCTGTAGAATACTGCAAGTGAGCCACATGGGCTAAATATTTTATGATTTATAACCGGCTAAATTGCCAGTCTAAAAGCATTAAAGGGGAATTGGACAAGTTCAGCATCATCCTCAAACTTTCCCCAAGCATTTTGAGATTTTTGCATCATTTGAAGTATTGGTGGTAATAATGACATGCAAAGTTTCATTGTCAAATTCAAACCCGATATACTCGTATATCAAAATATTTATATATTCTTTTATTTACGATTAATACTGCCCTCTATAGTTGATTTTTTAAAATTAACCTTTTCAGGAGTTCTAATGCAAACTAAAACAAATATGTTGATCATCTGCAATCCATGATATGAAAGGAAAATTTTACAAACAAATCTTAGGCTCTTTCTAGATATATATAGCATCAATAAATACATTTAGAGAATAGCCTCCGAGTCATGCCCAAGATCAACAAACAAAATAACGGTCACATTTTTGACTTTTTGGGAGGTTTTGATCAAAATTTTCCTGATATCTGGTAATTGGCTATTTTTCTAACATATGAAGTGTTAATCATCCACAAATGGAATTTTGAAACTATGGCCATTTAGTGTGAGAATTTTGGAGTTTTTAGTTTCATTTGAAAATAGCGTCATTGGGTAAAAGTACGTAACATGTGGAAATTTGAAACAGGGATCATTCGATTAGAAGAGACTTTGAAAATAAGGGCAATATATGATTGCACACTTCCCGTCATTTGATTCATAGTGTACCTTGAGATAATTCGATGCATTGATAATAAGCAGTTTGATCAATCAATGAATCAATCAATGATACACAGTACTTGCATGAAATGCATACTTCATGAAGGAGTCTATTCGTACAGGCGACCAGCGGCTTTACGTGACTTCCGAACCACGGAGCAAGTAAAGTTTCTTGTTCAAGGAAACAAGGAGATGAAACCGCCCAGCCCAGGGCTCGAACCCACAATCTCTGTGGTATTATAATACAGATACCTATAATAGCAGAAGACATTGGTGTCTCAGAAGTCAATCAATTTCCTTCTGTTACATAGTGACAGATGTTTGTGTGCGTGCATGATGATAAGATTCTTTAATGAGTTAAATACATTTTACGTGATTTTCCCACTTTCTAATAGTCATGTTTGTATTGCCAAAAACGTTTTGTAGCTTAGTATGCAGATTATTTCAGGTCATGCAGCCTTTTTCATATTTTAGTTTTCAATTTTATATGAAACATCAACACTTAAGATGCTTCAATTTCGAGTTGTATCGGAACAACAGTTTTTATTTTAGGCAAAAAAAAAAAAGTTTGTTTCCTGTCGGTGGTCAAAAAACCTAAATGCGAAATGCGTTTTTTTATTTTATTTTAAATTTTTTTCCTATTGTTCAAGAGGTGCTAAGGCAAATTTTGATTGAAATCCGCATGGGTGATGATTTTTCCAGTAAGAAACCTGTCCGGTTTCAAGTTTTTGTTGAAAAGAAAACACTTCTTTAGGAAATATTTTGCAATTTTCCCCGTTCTTTTTATCAAATTGGCTATTTTGATTTTCGTTTTCTAAAATATCAAATAAAAAAATGAAATGCGCAAATAATGACGCCAAAACGAAATGCGCGCGGAGCACGGGAAACAAACTTGTTTTTTTTGTTTTTGCCTTATGAGCAAGTTTGTATTTGCCTATACTTTACTATGTAAATAATTTTATGGTTACCATAAAATTAATCATTTAAACATATTTTTACATATCTCTGAAACACGACATGTTTCAGCTGTAAAATTTTACATGGGTAATGAGAAAAATGTGAGGAATATTTTTGGTACTAAAATCTCAGATTGGGAAAAAATGTTGACCCAATTGGACAGGGTCCTTTAAGCTTTGTTTTATACTGCTGTTGATTAAATTTTCTGCAAACATGAAATGTTTTGACCAACTTCAGATATTTTCAAAAAATTTGTGTTGAATCACTATCACTACCACAAAGCCACCACCAGTCACTGCACAACTACTGCCTTCCACTAACGCTATCATCATATTTGCTGTGACCACTAGCGACCGCTGTCACCACCGGCTGCCCTATCCATCAGTTGCATCCGTTGCCACCACCCGCTGCTTTGCTGCTCTTGCCACCTGCTACTACCTCCCACCACGCCTGCTGCCATCACCACTCTGTCGCTATTGCTCCCCACCACTGCCATTATCACCAAAAAAGGTATCAGGACCTTCCCACCATGCCTTGCTCCCAATGGAATTTTTTGTACAGGTTTTTAATGAGGGTTCAGGGATGGAACATATCTGAAATGCAAAATTGGGACGAGGTCTACTGATTGTGCTATGTTTCATCCCTAAATTCTCTCATTAAAACCCAAACAAAAAAATCACATTGGAAAGCAAGGCATGATGGGGAGATCCTGATCTTTTCTTTTGTCACCTCCTATCACCTGCTCACCTCTCCCACTGCTGCTGCCACTCTCACCACCACTACCAAATTTTGTTAAAATATTTCAAGTTTGCAGCAAGTCATTCAAGTTTGTAATGAATTCAAGTTATTTCACAAAAAATCATGTTTTTAACAATTGTTCAAGATTTTTTATGGTTGTGACATTTCAGTCTATAAGTTTGTAAAAGAATATTTCACGTGTGCAACAAATTCATTCAAGTCTGTAAAAATCATTCTTGGAAACATTAATTTAAGTTTGTAGGAAATTGTTTTCTGTTTGCATGGCCCTTATGGTACACTTTAATCTGGCTTTGTTATCTTTATCATAACATTTTGTCTTTTATGCCTGTGCAAACTTTACATTCTGCCAGGCAATTTCATATGTCCGAAAACTATAATTCAAAGGACTAGATCATAACCCTAACACATCACAGTCCAACAAAATCCAACAAGCAAAAATCAAGAAATTCCCCTAAGTCAAAATACGTCACAGACTGGGGATACAAATGGGCACAAAAGTGCTGCCATGGCAGGCCATACTCGGTGGCTTGCCATAGCTGGACATTGGAACGGGATGCTAGAGGTCAAGGGTTCAAATCCCAGGGGAAACGGGAAATTTTTGTTTGACACGTTCGGACTAATATAGTTTTTAAGCGTTTTGGAGTTAGGGTTAATGTTTCCTGAACTTGAGCATTCAAAGTTATCAAATTCAATTCAATTCAATTCAATTTTTTTTATTTCCATGTTTCTTATAACACAATAGTACAATTTTCTCAAGGTACATTATGATTTTATACAAAATTTTACTAGATGCATTTAAAAATACTTTCAAGTACTAGAAAATACAATAATGATAGATTCTACAATATGATCAATTAAGTTATAAAAAGAGGATTATGACATGATTACAGATTAGAATCAATGGATAGAATATAGGTCTAAAAATAGGAAACATGGCGGAGAGACCAATAAACTCAGGTCATCAGAACCTTTGCCTGATATTGTTCCAAACAGTCCTGTAATGCAGGGTTCACACCAGTAAAATCTGGCCTATTCTTTTACATGTTAACCAAAGGTCAAATATTGTCATTTCACAGCCAAATTAATAGCTCAGTTTTCACTTCATTTATTTTTCTTCATGGTTATGATGTATCCTTGCATTTAAGGTGAATTTAGATATGGGTTAATTGGCTCGATTTTGCGAAAGCCATTTCAAAGTGGCGTTTACTACTTCAGTCAAAATTGCCCAGTATTTCTACTACTAGTTTGCGTGTGTGTAGGAATGCAAAGAAAGACGGCCAAAAGTCAGCCAAACCATGGACCATACGCATTGTTTATGGTCAGATGCTGAGGAAAGATTTTGAAAAAACATTTAATAATAGTAATAAAACAAAACCAAAGACTAATCTAGGGTCTTAATTAATTTTTTCTTATTTGTTTTTAGGAACTTTGACAGTGATTGGTTTCAGCGTTAATTTTAAAACACTAAGTAGAGGGCGACATTATTTTGTGAAGTGCATCCTAGACCCACAAAGGATTAAGTAAAAAGGTATATTTTCTCTTCCTTTAAACCCATGTAATATAATGTTAAGAGACAAAACAAATTAATCATGTTTAAGCACTTCAATGGATCCAATAGAATACAGCATGCATTATTAGCATTAAATGCTATTCAACATGATCTTCTGAAGATAGCACATCTGAACATTCAATCAGCACACACAAATATTGTGTTATACACATAATTTTATGAATTAAAATCATTTTAGCATTAGAATTGTACGCTTTAGTGTTTATTGTAATTGACAACCGATTAAAACGTTCAATTTCTAGATTAAATGAAAGTTTTTGCCGCCATCAACCATTTTTTCGGAAATATGATTCAATATATATACTCTGAAGCTGTTTGCAACAAAATTCAGAGTAATAAGCATAGCCGGTCTCCTCCCATGTAGCAGGTTAAAATGGCGACACATAAAACACAAAAACACAATAAAATGAAAAATGATAAAATATAGACATAGACAGACAACCGTTCTGTGGGTCGTATTTGTATTGATGTCTGTTATGTCTGAGCTCTGATCCATTTGGCTGAACAAGGTTGTAGGAACGCAGCTGGTTTAGAACTTTTGACACGGCTGCAGGGGTTCATTGCTTGGAAGTCGGGTGTTCAACTCTGACTTTTTGGCCCTCCTGCAGATCAGGCAATTCTGGTCCTGCCGCTCTGTCATGGAAGTTTTTCATCTTTCCCTGCTTCTTCTGAAGTTGGTCATTGGTCTTGGTCGAGGTTGGCAGTGGCGGCACCAGCATCTCATTTCTTGGGGGACAGACTGGGGGCAAGACAAATTTCTGGGGGGGGGAGGGAAATTTGTGAAAAAAATTTAACGTATGTAAACTTTTTCCAACAAATTTGTTTATTTTGGCTAAAAACTGTCTATCTATTCAACAGTGAAAGACATGTCAAAATGATTAATAAAAAGAGGCATTTGAGAGAAGTTTGCTCCAAAAGGCTTCTATTTTTTTCCAAGGGGTGGGGGAGGAATTTTTTTTTACATCCCCCCCCCCCCCACCATGGGGAAGATGGTAACCCCAGAGATCTGCCTTTTTGTTGGCTAAAAGGGAAGTGGCTGTCATATATGAACCAATCACAAATATCTTAAGAAAAAGATACAGCTTTTTTCAAAGCTATATTGTAATTGACAAGACAACAGAATAATTCTGATCATCAGTCAATCATAATTGGTTTTAGAAGCCTTGTAGGTCTCTAGGGGTAGAATAATATTGCAATGTTGTTAAATAGATATATGTTTTCTATCTATCAAGTTTGTGATAAAGTATACTGCTATTAGTTTCATTGACTGACAAATGCGACCGACTTTGATGAAATGAACCTTGGGGATTTAGGAAGTATCATAGTTGCAAGTTTTGTGGTGAGCTTAGCTGTACTTCACTAGAGTACTTTAGTAAAGATCCTATACTAAAGTAAAATGTGCTGTCTGTTTTAAATCCCTAGTATAAGGCTTCAAAGATTTTTTTCATAAATCCCAGATTTCAATTCCTTATTATAGCAAAGATTGCTGTTATTCCATTTTAAGTGTGGTATGGCATCCATGATGTTCTTCATTGTTATGGAGATTCCCCCATCTTCCCAGATGTCTTGAGTGACTGACATGGTAGATGTTCTTGCCATGACCAAGTGTCTTTAGATTTCTTGAGAGCTACATCCTTCCTTTACAATGAGAGATGAAAAGACGTTGAAGGAGATGATGATCTTTTATGACATCTCTATCTGCCTATACCTGCTTTTTCCACCACTTGTCACTACCTTCGTTGTCTAACATTAAGGTCACCCCATATTCTTCACTGGCCTTTTTGACTCTTAATGAGGAGGATTGAGGTATCATCTCCATTCAAAAAGAGTTTTTCTTGTAATAAGAAAATTTGCATTTTACATCCAGCAACTAAATCTATGTATCACACATTTTTTGAAGTAGGTAGAAACCATAGAATACACTTTCAACCATAAACATTTTGAGGGTTGAATATCGAAAAATGCAAAAATATAACACTTTTTTTGAAGTTTTCGGTAAGTTTTGCATATTTTTTTAGAAAAAAAAAAAAAAATCAATAAAAAAAAGTTTGGGTCGGGCTGAAATGAAAAATAGGGTCGGTCGGTGGAGGGCAACCAAACAATTTTTTTTTTGGCCTAATGGTATGAAATCTGCAAATGGAAAATGGAAAGGTTTTTTTTTTTTGATCAATGATAGGATAGACCACTTTCGTATGTCCCATAATGCATCTTGAAAGTACCGTAAACTGCTCAGATGACCATATGATTACCTTTTGCGCAAATGACGTCATGCGCAAAACGTAGTAATTTGGTTGTTCGCGCAGAAAAGCCCTTATTTGCGGTACTTTCAAGATGCATTATGGGACATACGAAACTGGTCTATTATGGAGTGTTGATGTGCTCAATCCTATGATTCAAAATACATTGGCTTTTTGTTTTTAGCCATATTTGGTTAAATGTGTTATGCTAGAGAAGGGATTGTATTTTTATGACAAAATTGGTTTGCTGGGATGATTTATTTACTTTCTTGTTTTAGGGGGTTGTCTGGAATGTTTGTTAGAAATCATGTGTACTTTTATTTTTGAAGTAAGAAT
>JXSR01S057191.1:52220-79978 GCA_000969725.1 Ophiothrix spiculata | reverse complement strand
TAGGTGCCTTTTAGTCTAAGGAACTGATTTATTCAATAATCTCAATTTCGCCATTTTGTTAGTTACGCCATTATTTTATTAGGGTGACGATATGACATTGTCACAGTATACATTGTTGATTTTTTGGTAGATAACATTCAGAGGGCATATTTTGGAGCTTTATCATGATGTTACAACAGACATCAAAGGGTTTGTCTAAATATGTCGCCCTTAATGACATTAAACAAAGAATAGATTACAAATAAGATATTTACCTGTTTTGAAATCCATTTTGCTATCTTACAGAGCTTCATCTACATTTTATACTCAATTCTTGCAAAAAATACCATTAACTTTGTTCACCGATCATGTAATCACCTGCCTGAAGTTGTTTGCCATGCCACATACTGATTTATCCACAATGCTTTTTCGATGGAGGATGCGTCAGTATGTGATGTGGCCGATATGTTGTTAGTTACAGACGATGGATGTCTTTAAGCAGTAGTATAGAACATAGTTTCACATCTGTTCTATATAAATGAAGGGAACAAAATTAATGATAAACTTGCCCTACATGTTATTTGTTAACATTAGATCTCGATACTGATATGTTATTTATATATATACTGTGTTTCAGCTTGGAATGCAGGTTGCTGGAATTGGCGCTACTGCTCTGGTAATTGCTGTCGTTATTGGCGTTGTTATTGATGTAAGTTTTCTTTATAGACATACTTTTTTTCCAAGTGCTGGGACATGCATCCTTAACTTACCATTAAGGGCACTTTGCCCTTTCCTCCTCCCCTCTGCTCCTTTCTCTCTCTCCCTCACTCCCTACCTCTCTTCCTCTCTCTCCCTCCCTTCCTCTCCCTCCCTCCCTCCCTCCCTCATTTACAAGTTGCTGTATATAACTTTTAAGTTTGACTATATGTTTTGCCCTTCATTGACATGTTGCTGCAACTGTACAAAATGTTCAACTGTAAATTTACCCCATGCAGCCTAGGTCTGTACACATCTGAGCTGTGTATTATGATTGACATTAATTGTACAAAGCAAAATTACTATGAATATGCGTCTGTTACCATGTGAGTATCTAGTATTTGCCACTTAATTGTCACATGATTATGAATGCATTTGCCAGCATTTGGCACCAAAGAATTTATAAAAGAGATTCATTCTGATCATTGTGTAAGTCCTGTGAGGTGGCGACCATTTTGGATTATCGCTCATGGAGGGCAAGTTATTGTACCTTCAGCATTTTACAGTTGCTTGTGCTAAACTTTGAGACTCTTAGAAACGGATTAATAGGAAAATTGGCGTACTTAGCTCAGAGAAAATCACAGACACTGTTGAAAATGTAAACATGTTTTTCTGTGAAACAAAATGCTTATGCTGCGTGTCAAGTGAAGATTTGCAAGATCCGCCTAGCAATCGAGCCTGTTTCCATACAAATCCCATGTACAAAAACTCTGCTCCATGCGGACAAAAATGGTGCGATACATCATAGCTACAAAGTGTTAACTATAATATTCACATATTAGTGAAATCGACCCCAGCGGTTTCACAAAGCTATGATCATAAGGATTAATAGGTTTTGATGTAACACTTATTTTTCAGATTGTCCTTATCTTGTGCGTTCTGTCCCAATACCAAGAATATCGCGATGGAAGAGGACGTCTTTATGATGAAGTGGTGTTTACTCAGGTAAATTCCTAATCTAGCTCCATGCAGTCCTTTCAGGCCATCATGTACCGTAAAACTTTAATGCATGGCATGATATCACGGTTTGCTAACATGTTCTTTATATTATAGCTTTAATCAATACTAATAACATTATATCTGATTTGCTGAACATATGCTAAAATGTGACTTCATCATAAGTCAGCAGTGTCAGTGTTCGTGAGCCAAATAAATGTGATAAAGCAAAACAGAAAATGGGAACATTGAAGTTTTATAGTATTTTCCATGATTTATCTAAAATTGGCATGTTAATACAGAGTTGCATATTTGTATCTACAAGGAAGTTCAAGTTTGCTTCATATTAATGATTTCTAGTATTATCTGCCGACTAACGGTCATTGCTTTATGTTGAAAAAAGAAATTAGATTAAGAGATAGTGTAAACAGGTTTGTGAAGAGTAACAAGCCTGGAGAGTAATAACATACTTTTACTTTCATAGAACACTTTCCATTATTTCAGTCTATTTAGGTTATTCTACATCAATTCCCAGTCTTTTTCCTCTCTTTTATTTAAGTTAAGTGGCTTTGCACCCCAGTGCAAATATTTGTATAGAAAGTGAACCTTTTCTTATTATATAAAATTGGTCTTGATTTATTAGTCAAATCTTTAGAATAAGTATATTCCAATATAGGGCACAATTTTGTATAATACTAGGCTAAGGTTGAAATTAGCAAACCTTTTTACCAGCAAATATAATAGTATATGGATAAGCAATAATAGACTTACAGGCATTAAATCTTCCTGATTTTACAGGAATTTCTGAAAGTTTTTTGTCAAAATTAGCAAGAACTCCTTCATATCAGTCTATTTTGAAACAATTTTAGGTAGCTAGCAATTAACAAAAATGGCATACCAGGTAGAAATTCAGCGATCACCAACCGTACATCGGTTGGTAACCAGACAGTGTCTATACGGAAACCGGACGGAGTCCATGAGCCGTAGCCACGCCTAAACCATGTCTCAAGAATTTAGGTTAAAAAAACTTTAAATAAATACCAATTGTTGATTTTGTTTTACTTACTGGCTATGTAATGCAAGAAGTGTAACTCTTTCCTTTTTTCTTTTCATTTTTCCCCAGCACAATGAGGCACAAACAGCTGGAACTGGAGGATTTACGTACCAGCACATGCCCGAAGACGGAGCCAAAGATGCACCTCCACCATACAATGCACCTTAAGGTGCAAACTTGATATCATGTCACCACTTCGAGGTGCAGGTATTGCCTTGTGGATAGAGGAAAGTCAAACGGTTACAAAATGGATTTGAATTGGATGCATCTTATAATGACCCTTTTTAACATGACCTAACTTTTTGCCATCTTTACATTTTGACCACCACACCACAAGATGTTTTTGAAAGAATACTCAGAATAACGATGAACATGCGTACCAATTGACTTCCAGTAGATAATTCAATCAGAATCAGCGTAACATTTATGGTTTTATCAAATTCGCTTCAAATAAGCTGTCTATCAACATGTGTCAAAACATCCATCATGGAGACTAACTTTCAACTAAAAGTGCAATTTAAAACAATGACAATGTTCCACTTTTGTTTTCAAGAACAAGGCATTGGATACATACTGCACCTCGATGATAAAACTGGCGTCAAGAATCAAGATGATAGCTCCACCCACCGAATTCATGTTTAAATGAAGGTACAATTGTATTCAATATGTAGTATTAACTATTCCAATCATTTCATGTTTTGTATTTTACTGACTGTCCCTTACAGACTGGTCTAAGGTTGATCATAGGGAGAAGACAAATATATACTGCTATTCATGCCCTGTTGATATCTCTGAACATCTATAGTTTTAATCCTGAACTTTTAATGAAAGCAGTATATATTTATTTTAGATATGTCATAATTGATTCTTTATTTATTTGTTATAGAAAGACAATTAATTCCTAGATGATTTCATCTGTTAGACTGCCATCCATCATCCATCCATAAAAAAATGACTTGCCAGTTATAAGTTGACTCATTTGGAAATTCAATGTATTATACAATACTGATTCAGGATTTTAAGAAATGTAGATAGCCCGCGGTCACTCACATATATGAAAGTGACGTACGAGTGCTGCCGAGCACCTCAGAAATATGGTATTTTGGTGACAAATTGGGTAAAAAAGGGGGTCTTTCAGTGACAAAGTGCCCCAACATTTGCAAAATTTTGACAAATTTAGAGAAATTTTGACAAATTTAGCAAAATTTGTGAAACATTACATAAAATTAAGAAAATTGTTCGTCTTTGAGTGACAAAGGTTGTTTTAGTTACGAGGAAATTAAAAAAAATAGGGGGTCATTAAATGACAGTTGCTAATTAAATACAGGGTCTTTTGGTGAGAGCGATTGAAAAAATGTGCGGTCTTTTTGATGGCACATGGCGCGTAACTCAAAGTTGAATCCTCGCCTACCCACCTCAACCTTCCGGGTACACAGCACATCATAGGCTTCAGTGATGAAAATTTTATAGGCTTAGGTAACACACTTTTGAACCAAACAGGAAATCCGATTTATTAATGACACATATTATTTGATATAGCTAATGGTTTAGCATGACATATTTTTGTATTGTGTTTTATATGGTTATGGATGATATTTGCATGATGGGGTTAAGGCCGAAAACATACTCGGTTTACCTTAGCTACAGTAGCTAGGACTGCCTGGGACCTGGTAAATTTTATTGTTGTGCAAGTGCGATAATTTGAGTAAACTTTCTCTCTGGCAGTATATCGTGACCTGCGTGATTATTAATTAAGCATTGACTGTTATCAGAATCAATAGCACCTTTGAATGTTTCGCTGAAAGTGACATTCAAAAACACACGATTATACTCCTCTGTTTCCGACAAGCTATACAATAATTCCACTTTTGGGCATTATCCATGCATGACATCTTTATCATCATCATTCACATCAGATTAAAGCTCAATTCATACTCGGCCTCCAAACAAAATTTTCGCTACCAAACATTTGGTCGTGACATCAAAATGACGAGTGACTCCAAACAAAATAACTTCAACACTGAGTTGAGACCAAATAAAATTTCGCGCTAGATTGCACATGCTATTGAATTGCCATATACATTGTACCAAATGTTTGCTACCCGTTCATACTTTAAGTTCGATGGCAAATATTTGTGACGTCACGACCAAATGTTTGGTTGGAAAAATTTTGTTTGGAGGCCTATTAAGTATGTATGTATAGTAAACATTTGAATGAAAACAATTTCCAAATGAGTGCTAATTGGCAGCTAGATCTCATTTGCTCACAAAATGAACCCATGTAGGTTCATACCCTATGGAGCCATAATCACATTTTATTTCGTCAATTTGAAAATGAGTTAAATCAACGTTCTATCTGCATAAGCTGCTTCCTTCCAGTTTCACTTTGTGTTATTCGCACTCGATGGAAGTGTGTGACTGTGCTCCAGTGACTTGTGGATTTCAAGGTACATTTTGGTCAAATTCTGAACATTTTATGGCCTCTATTATGTATTTTATTAGAAAATGGAAAAAATCTCTTTTTCCATAAGGCCTAAAAAAATATTGTTTGATTGGCATAACATAGGGAAGAAAAATAGGGTAGGTAGGTCGGATTTTTTTAAAATATTTTATTTTTATTTTTCAAGTCTATGTTTCACATACAAGACCACAAAATCTTTGACACATATACAAAAACATCTTCACTTTTTCTGTAAGACATCTTTTATTTGTCATTTTGAATGTCTTGCAAGCCATATCTTGGGCCCCCATGAATCGATTCCCATCAGATTTGGAGGTTTTTTACCATGCTCAAAAAAAAATATTTAGAGTCGGCTGTAAAATTAGGGTCGGTCGGGTTACGCCAATCGAACAATTTTTTTAGGCCTTATGTCAAACTTTCAAATAAATATCTGCTTTAGTTTATACTTTAGAGAAATATAAAACTTGTCTGTTAGAGGTTTGTTTAGTTTTAAATAGAGCACTAAAAATCAATAAAAAATATCCATTTATATACCAAGAACTCCCGCATCCATCTCATTCCTGACAGTGGCCGAGCGGTTAGAGCACGGGTCTCGTAATATAGAGGTTGTACGTTCGAGCCCCGGGCTGGGCGGTTTTCGTCTCCTTGTTTCCTTGGGCAAGAAACTTTACTACTCTACTTGCTCCATGTTCAGAAGTCACGTAAAGCCGTTGGTCCCCTGTACAAACAGACTCCTTAATGGGGTATGCATGTCATGCAAGTACTGTGTATCATTGATTGATTGATGTTTGAAACCTGCTTTCCATTTCTTTTTATACTATTGAAAGGAGTAGTCTTATTCAAGTGTTGGCACAATTTTCTTTGTTGTGTTCTATGTGTGGAATTGCTTGGAGAGCAATTTTAAGGTTATTTCATGTCAGTTGTTTTGTTGTTTCTTCAGTTTTCAGGCCAGAAAATCAACTCTCAGAAACCTGTAACTGGCAAGTTTTATGTTTCTGTAGAATAAAAACGAAAGAGGAAGTTTACTTGAAACTTTCTATATATTCATTATTGATTGGAAATACATAACATATGAAAACAACTGCATAGCTTGTTTCCTTGTACGTCAGGCCACATACTCACTAACTAACTAACACCCCTAGTAGTGGAAAAAAATCATAACGTTCCAACTTATAAACTTCAAATGGATGTATTTTCTGATATTCAGAGTTGGGTAAGAGGACAATTTACCTGGTTTGATTAAAATAGACTACCAAAGTTCATTTAAAACTGTGTTTTCCAATGTTGATGACGATTGAACTCGAAAACATTCTCCATAACATACAATTTATTGTTTTACCCGTCATATATTGTCTCATAATAGATGGGCATACATTATTTTTTATAATGGCTAGCGTCCATTACCGAAAATAATATATCCCCATCCATTATGAAACAATATATGACATATAAAACAATAAATTGTACCTTTTATTCTCTAAATATTCCCAGTATTTTATTTTTAGCAAAAACCTAATTTGTGAAATATATAAATAAAAATGCCACTAATTGTAATAGTATACATCAATTTCAATAACCTAATTTGTGAAATGTATAAATAAAAATGCCACTAATTGTAAAAGTATACATCAATTTCAATAGCTGTTTGAGGCAAATATATATGTATCAAAATTTAATGGAGATGTATGAAATTGAAAACAGGAATCTGGTTTTACAGTATTTCCTCAAAAACTAGCATACCATTAAATATATATATTTCTGTCAAAAAAAAAGGGGGGAAATGAATGCATGTGAAATTCACTATCCATAACATGTATTTCCACCCAAAAAATTAGGAAAATTGTGCTTGCCACTATTTTGTTTGGGTCATGGAGCAGAGTAATTGTACCTCCAAATTGGTTTGAAAATTTGTCTGAAAACTAGGCAGATTGCAAAATCTTGATGCATATACAGCATGTGCATTTTTTTAGTGTGCAAATCTTGTCTGCGTTTCAAGCAGAGTCTATTGCGACTTGCTCAGAGCTAGGTAGATCAATTTTTCCACTAATCTGTTTTAAAGAGTCGAAGTGTGGTACATGCAGCTGTATTTTGCCGTACGTACAATAACTCGTCCATGAGTCACAAGTGAAGATGATCACCATCCCATAGTGTATTAAACAGCGGTCAAACTAAACTGCGGCAAGCTCTGATTCCCCTTTTCTTGATTTCCACAGGTCATTCAAATTTATTCCTTTTCTAAGAACATGTCATTATATTAAACAGTCAATATCAATAACAAATTTGATGGATGTTAGATTCACAATATTGCCTGAAATTTTATCAGCTTTAGAAGCCATATATCAACAAAATTTTGTCCTTAATTTAAGAAAATATAACCACATTTGCATGTAATAGATGTAATCAACCTGTTTATCAGTGTTCAGATATATTTGAAGGGGAGTATATATATCGGGACCAAGGAATTTTAATAGGGGAACCGGTACTCGAGGCCATTTTGATTTCACCGCCTTGTAAATTCTATGGGATGGCAGCCATCTTGGATTGTCGCTCATGGAGGGTGAGTTATTGTACCTCTGGCATTTTACGGCTCCGCGTGCCACACTTCGAGGGTCACACAACGGATTAGCAGGAAAATTGGCGTTCTTTGATCAGAGCAAGTCGTAATACACGCTACTTGAAAATTGGCGTACTTTGATCAGAGCAAGTCATACTACCCGCTACTTGAAACGCAGACATGGTTTGCGCGTGAAACAAAATGCATACGCTGTATATGCATCTAGTGAAGATTTACACGATCTGCCTAGATATCGGGTTAAACTCCAAATATATCCGGAGGTACAATACCTCTGCTCCATTAGCGACACAAGATGGTGGAGAATATCGGTTCCCCTATCAAAATTCCTTGACATAATCATCTAGTTTATGTAATTAATTGACATTCCAAATTATACCTGTCACGTTGTAGTATGTGGAATCACTTACTGAATTTCATTGGCCCATAATTGCAAAATTATCCCAGGAATAAGTTAATTCCTGGATTTGTCATTCTTGGACTACATGTAGATAGTCCACAGTCCTGAACTAATTTGGATTTTAGAAAGCCTGGAAAAACTAGTCTTGTTGAATATCTTTATTACTCATTTGTGAATACCAAATGACATCACCAATGGAAGAAACATAAAGTTATTACAGGAATAAAGTTATTCCCCTTTTGTGTAATGGCCCATAATGATCAAAGTATCAGTATTTGCTAGTGATGAGGTAAACAAAATTCAATATCGAATATGTACTGTGTGGGCCATAATTAAGGGTGCTTTGAGTGTATTTAGAAGTATTTTATGGTTGCATCACAGGTGCATGTGTATTGTTGAAACTGCAATTGGCCTATTGCATGCCTAGATATGTTCAATTTGAAATTCCCGCTTTTATTTTCTGATAATTAGTTTGAAAGGTAATGAACTATTGATATGTTACAGTGGTTTCTAATTTGTACCAGCTAATGTTGTGCATACTAACATATACCTTGACAGTGACATGAAGCACCATACGGTTTATTTAATCATCTACTTATGATAAGTAAAATAACAGAGCTGTATCGCTTTTTATGACAGAGTGATGGAGAAATATATTTTATTTTTCGAGGGGAATTTCCTTAATTTTTTCTCCTTCTTAATTGACACAAAAGTTTTGTTTTCTTCCTCTTTGATACTATAAAAACCTTCTTTCTATCAGAAAGAAAATGTGTGTTCTTTTCATAAGTAATGATCATTCCCTTCTTTCATGTGGCGATAACTGGTGATTATCTGAAAATTGTAATATATATATATTGTACCAAAAAAGAACATGTTGATCGGACATACCGTATACTGATGAATAATATTTAACTTTTTTGTCATTGAAAGATTTGTCATGCTTTATATAATTGGTGTATATTAGTATCTGTTCAAATATAAATAACTATCTATAAACATACTGAACTTGCTTAATGGTAGATGTTCTGATCTAATGACAAATTTAACATATACTTTTTCCATATTTGAATGAAGGATCATCACCTACATAAAGAAGAGGTAAAGTTTCATTTGCATACCTTGAGCAAAAATGTGCCTGAAAGTGGTCCATAGAAACATGTAGGATATTGAGTTTTGTTTTAAAATTTTCTAGTAACTCATCTCTTTTTTGACCACATCTCTTCAGAATGAAACATAACATTGGTGTGAAAATTTGCAAGGGTTATGAGAAAAATATACGCTTTCATGTGGTATCAAAATTTGATTTTTTTTTTGAGTAAAGTGATCAGAATACTCACCTTTTATTGCAAAGAAAACTTATGATATTCCCTAGGAAATGTAAAATGTATGTAGACTTAAAAGTTGTTAATGCATTGATTAGTTATATGAGGCCAAAGGAAAAAAAAATAGTCTGTCTCAGCTTCCTGCGCGCATAGTTTTTAATAATCCAAATTTAGCGCATTTCTTTTTTTTAGGTTTTTGAGAGATTTTCAGGTTTTTTTTCCTTCTACTGGAAAAAAAGTTAAATAAACGGCGCAAAAAAAAAATAATGGCCAAAAAATGCAATTTAAAAAAAATAAAAGGGTATTTCCGCATCCGTGTAGCCCTTTTTTACTAAAAAAAAAAAAAAAAAAAACATAGCGCTTAGGGTTTTGACCTTATGCTGAGACAGAGTTTTTTTTTTTTTGGGGGGGGGGGCCTGATATATTTGTCAATTTTGATCTTTTTAAATGATATTCATTGTTAATTTTGATCTTTTAAAGATCAAGCTTAATTTTTGTTTTAGACTCTGTGGAAACTGACATCAAGTGTTTCTAGTAATTGTTTTAAAAACTGACATCATGTGAGAAACTTGACATTTGTCAAAATTGCAATGTTTTATCATTTTTATATACACTTAACTGATAAATTTTAGAGGGAGAATTGATTGCTTTGAATTCCTATCGTGTGATTTTAAATCTTATAACATTTCATGAAAAGCTGTAAGTAGTGATTTTTGAAAGGTGCTATTTACGTATGTGCATACTTGTTCATCTAATTTGAAATGTTTTGTAATTTAGAATATGGCAGATTATCTTTTCAAATAACACATACAAATCAGATTTTCAACAAATATACACTGAAATTTATGAAACTCTGGAGTTGTTGTGTTTGTTGCAGGGCTGCACGCCTAAAAGAACACTTTTAGTCACTCCAGGCCAATATGTTTAACCAGAAATCCGTAAGTCAATATATATTTGTCCGCAGACAAAACTTGATTAAAAATGTATGATAGTCTTTTGTAAAGTAAAATTAAATTTCCACTAGAAATCTATTTATTTTTATATACATATTGTAGTTAAATTTGATCTTAAAACACAAATTATATGTGTAGAATTATTTATAGGAAAACAAGTATCAACTTTTGTGAAAAGTGACATATGTTTTGTACTGTTGACTTGTGAACATGGTAAATGTGCAATAAAATGGTCAGGTTAGTGCAACATAGCTGAATGTGCAGTTTGCCATTTTTAGAGATACTTAAAGACCTTCCCGTGTTTCAATCAGACATCATAAATATGTGCAAAAATCAGTTTGGTGAAAACCAGCGCAGTAAGAAGTGTAGGTAGGCTACAAAACAATGTAAACAGAAAGACTCAATAGTCAAGAAACTGCGCATAATAGCCATATTTCTTGATATTTTTCTAAACTTACATATACACTTGCACACTTTAATTATCTGCATTCATTTTATTCCCTAAACTTGCATGTATAGCTATGTTGCACTAACTTGGCAAACATTAAATGTAAAGTCTTGTTGGCATTTGTGATATTTTAGTGTGTATGTTCAAGAAGGGGCATATATGAATGGCCAGGATGGATGAGCTGTTAGTCACTGTGGTGGTTTCAAATTGTTATCAGCCAAAGTACTTAGCTGCAGGGTGTGTGTGAAAGTCTTATTTTCATAAATTCTGAGATTCTTGAAGTGATAACCAATGTTTTTCATTGGCGCATTTCTGATATTGCACATGGAGTTTAATTTCTGATGAAATATCAGCTGTACGAGGGGGTATCAAAAAGGATACCAAGTCCGAAAATGAAATCAGTGGCATTTATGCTTTCCATACAGGTGTTGATAGATGTCAACAATGTGCCTCCGCTAACCAGATAAACTGCATGGAGAAATTAAGAGATATGTGGCAAGATTAAATCTGTGCATTTGAAGGGTTAAAGCCCAGTAATTCTATAAGGACACATCCAAAGTTAAGATATTTGAACCATAGTATAGGGTAGGGTCTCCTCTTTCCAAGATACCAAATTCATGGAAATTGGTCAAAATATGATGTCATAATAATGAGGTAGTAATGCATGTCTGATCTTGATTTTAGCGAAATACAATGTGGGTGTTTTTAGCAAAAAGAGGACCTCTACAAAGTCGGTCTGTGGACAGTCAGTTTTAAGTGGGAGAAGTGTGTAACTTTGCACAGAGGCTAATTAAAAGATGACTTAAGGGCCACATAATAAAACTATGATCCTAGCTGTATTTCTTCTTGGTGATCTTTAAAACTTTTTGATACCCCCTCGTACTTACCATTTGATTTTAGCTCTAATGTGGTTTTAAATTCGACAGGGAAGAAACTACATTTAATAGCATCCTCCCTTAATGATGAAACATGGGCTTCAATTTAATAATACCAGTTCGGGAAAGTTCATAATTTATTTACGTTTATGAATTCCTTCACGGTCAATTTCTTCAGGAAAGGAATTCCTTTACTGTATAGTAAAGGAATTCAATCACTTTTTGGACCAACCTATGAAAATCGGACAACATTTTAAAGCATTTTCATATTTAATGGAACCTATTCTAAAAATGTAGCTATGAAATTATGAATTCTGTATGCCAAAATGTTTCTGTTTTTTTGAAAAAGAATTCAAAATTTCTTAGCTAAATTTTGAGAATAGGTCTCATTCAAAAAGAAAATCCTTTCAAACTGTTCTTTGATTTTAATGTTGCTCCAAAAATCGATAGTTAGCCTGGATGAATTCCTTTATTCCTTTACGGAAATTGAATCGTGGAGGAAATCATGATTCATGTAAATGAATTGCGACTTTTCCCGAACTGATGCGGGAGATTTTATCAGCAAAGATCTGCATGTGCACCCTCATCAGGCAGAAAGGTGCAAAAACTGGTCTAGATTAAGCTGGCAAGTTTTCCGCATCACTGAAAAATGGAAGAAATCACACAATTACTGGGGGAAAAAACAGAAAACACAGACATTTGCAGATTTTTTTTTTTTCTCCTTAACAAAACTAAAACTGATGAATAAAATAAGAATAATGTATAAAATATCCCAAAAATAAACAAAGAAAGGCTGATGTAACAGAAATAAATTCTATAACATTGTTTTTGCTTTATTTATTGAGATATATTCCTACATAAGTATTACATGTATAAAAATTTTACCATATGAAATTTCATTGCAGAAAATCACATGATTTGGTTTGTTAAATCACAAAAAACTTGCAAGCCTAGCCTAATATTGGAAAAGTATACTTCAGGTAACAGACACTGCATGGTACAGACAAGTATGGATCAATTCTGGGACATTCCAGTATAGAATAATTCTGGGACATTCCAGTATAGAATAATTCTGTGAGTGTATTTTCAATCAACTACTACCCATTGCACTCCATTCATCAGAATTATTATTGGCCACTCTTTGGGATGGTCACAACGTCACAAAACATTATAGGCGATTTTGTTTTAACTTGAGCGTATTTATTGAACCAAATCTGGCACTTTGACTCTCTTAAAAACACATTTAAGAAATACATTAGAAATACAATGAGAAATTGCACATTTGGTGCTTTACCCTACATATTTCTCATTAATGTGGCACATTGCAACCTAATTGAGAATCCCTGCCTTATCGCATTGTTTTTGCAAATGTTTGAAAAAATTAAATTGGTTCAAGATGAATAATTTGTAAATATTGACAAATATTTGTAACCTAACAATACTGGAATTGAGACCAACTATACTGAAATATTGGTCAAACTTTACAATACTGTTATTAACCAATAATTCTAACCATCAGTACTGGAATATTGAAATACATGTATATTTATTAATACTGGAATTAATCAATGTTTTTTGAGCTGCAATACTTGAACACAAAAACAGAATTAGAACGGAACAATACTGGATAACTACATTCGTAGCACGTTGGGGCAAAATCTTGGACCCCAGTTAAAATACGCTTCTAATTTCTATAGAATCTTTTTTTTTGGATTATCCTTGGCACTCGGCCTAATGAATTCTGCTCCTTCTTTAGTGTTTGAGATTTCTTTTTTGTTCTCTTTAATTTTAGTGAAAAATCCATGAAAATGGGGATTTAACAGAATTAGCCATGATTATCAATCTTTCTGAGACGCTTACTGATTTTTTTTTTTTTTTTTCATTTTACGAAGTACTTTAAACTACTAACTTAGTCCATAACAAGTTCTGGTTTAACTTGAATAATTAAGTACAAGAAACAATTATTCATGCTATGAATTTCCATGTCCCTGGGACATAAAAAATAAATGGTCAGTGTTTCTAGAAATAAACTTTTCAATTCTCTAAAACAACACATTTTTAGTGAAGCCATCATGTTTTTTAAAAAAATTTACATTCCTAAAGAATAACAATTCATTTTAAAATCAACAACATACGTTTGAAATCAAAAAAAAAAAGGATAAGGAAAACACTGTTGGCAGACCAGTAAGGAATTTGGTGAAAATTGTCTTTTTGATAAAAATATAATAATCAAACTTTGCTTTTTTTTATATTAATGTCTGATATCCATGATTATAAGAAGTCTACGAGTTTTCATATCCATGTTGAATCATGGCTAATACTTTAAATAACCAAATCAGTATGGACTGGCATGTGAAAAATGGCTATGCCCCTCTTCATTCGTTGAAAAACACACTTGTAACCCAAAGTATAATAAAGCAATTCAAAGACACGTTATGTTGATCTTCTTAATATATATTTATTTATATAACATACGACCATATTATATTACAGGCAAACTTGGTAATGCATATTAGAATTGATGGACGGAGTCAATTTCAAACATCTAACAAATTTCAACAGTTCTTGTAAACTGATTAAATTTGATGGAACACATAAATGGAAGCTTTGTATCAGAATACATTCATGTACAGTAAATTGATATTAGCATTTAATTACATGTTCAATAAATGAATACTTTACATTCAAGGTATAATATTAAAATGAGGACGGATCAAAGAGCTTTGTCAAATAAAATTGGACGGACTAAATATTTTTGGCTTTGCAATTTGTATTTGATGGATGTATACTATTTAATCCAATATAATGATGTTGGTATTAATAATTTCAATGTAAAGGTCCTGTTAGGTGCCTACTGTGATAATAGAATATGTGACCCGTCATATCGAAAGGTACCTTAAGGTCGGCAAAATCAAAATGATTTTTTGGTCTCATCTGAAAGCTGAGATTTTAAGCTTTAAAATGACACTTTGATTTTGGTTATTGGATGTTCGGTTGCAAAGTTACACCCAAATTGGTAAAAGGCATCGGGCTGATTCGGAAAACTATAATTCTGAGAAAATCGAGTTTAAAGTTTTTGTACTTAGTAAATCTTGAATGGAGAGAAGATTTTTAGCTTGGTTTTTTATACATTTTTCTTATGTTTGGATGTTGGAACCTGATTAATATGATAGAATACACTTCAATTATAACCTTTCTGATGAAATAAGAAATTCGACCTTGGACGTGATTTTTGACTATGCTAAGCTTCAATGGCCCGTATCTCGTAATGTACTATGCCGGTATTAAGGTACCTTTCGATATGACGATCCACATATGTGAAAATGTTCATTATCTCAGAATTTGTTAGAGTACTTTTTGTATTACTTAGCAAGTTTTAACAACCAAGTCTATGATGTATGCTTTGAACAGGACCCAAAATAAAAGAGGGCTTAAGAGCTGTAAGTTAGTACCTGTGTTTTGATGAAAACGGAAAGTACAGGAAGGGACTATTTCCAGACAGGAATTACTTGACATATCATAGTCCAGTAGCTCCAAACAATGTTGAGTCCGATTTTGAATCTCCAAAAATGAAAATTGGAAGTCTTCTAAGTTGCTATTCCTTTTTCTAATAAATCAATGACAAAATCTGTTTGAGTCTTTACTATCTTTTTCATCCGTTTGATAGTATGTCAAAACTACAGTGTACAGTAGGGACCTATTGCTTTCTGCTACATGGATAAGTACAGTAGTTTAAATGTGTTATCAAATGACTAGAATTATAGATGAGTTATATAAAACAAATATTACTTGCTTATATTCATGTGATGGTAAAAATATACCAATCATTGAAAGATTGATTGTTCCATTTCACAAGCCGATCAATTTCACTCACCTATCGGCTTATGAAATTGAACAATCAATCTTCAATTCGGGATGGTATATTTTTACCATCACACTCATAAGCAGTTATTATTTGTATAATACTGACAATAATTGTATCAAATTAAATGACCTATATTTTCACCTCATCATAGAAAATTTAACAAAAGTAAATGTCAATTATTGTTTTCAACCCCATATATAACCTTCATATATTAGAAATACAAGACCCCCTTTCCTTTTTGATCTCTAATTGATAATGATTGTATGTTATTGGTATTTACAGAAGCTAACATCAACACCTGTTCTTCAATCCACCTGTGGGTTGTTGCGGAAGAGATATTCAGCCTGCAAAGAATAGGGAAAAAACAAAAGAATAAGGTCAGAAGTTTATATTTGATAAATTGTTTAATATCTGAATTTTAAACAAAAACTACATGCTAACAGCTGACATAAATATGATGATATATATCCAGGAGTCACTCAAATATGAATAAGCTACGCATGTGAGTTTGTTAAAGGGTCATTTCATGGAAAATGTCACAAAAGTTTCCAAAATGTTACATGTTCTAGTCCTTAAATTCAATTGAGATTTTGATTTATTTTAGCTTTGCCGAATTTCCAAATTGAGGGTTCATTTTTGAGCTATCACCATCGTCCAATTTTTCAGTCAAATTTCAAATTTCAGTCAAATTGGAACAACCGTTTTGATTTTATGAGCAATTTTATATTTTTCAATTGCCTATACTTTACTGTGTAAATAATATTATGGCTACCATAATATTAATAATTTTAACACATTTTCACTTATATCTCCACAACGCAACATGTTTCGGCTGTAAAATTTCACATGGGTAAAGAGAAAAATAAGAGGAACATTTCAGTACCAAAATCTCAGAAAGTTTGAAAAAATACTGACCCAATCAGACTTGGAGGATTCGTTAAGGATCTGTTTTTTCTATGATCAACATCCTGTGCTATCTGGTTTGTTTAGAATTGAAGATAATCTTATGAGTGTCACAGTCAATAAACTTCCAAGTTGATTTGCCCTCTGGCATACTATTTACTTTAAGGGCATCCATGTCTATACTCTGTGATATAAACAGTTTTACACAGCTTTAATTCATCATATAATAAACAAAAATTTCTGCAAGTTTTTTTCAGTGAGGTAAATGAATGTTATTTTTGAATTGAGAAAATTCCATAAAAGAAAACCGAATCCAGGGGAAGCTTTAGGCGATGTTTTTAAATTCAGAGGGGAGCCCATAATTGCTTATATCTATTACATGAATATGTTGTTATGGGGTCAGTGTGTATGAACAAAACTTGATGTGGTGTTAGTGTTCAAGGGGTTATTAAGGCTACAGTCCCTAAAAACGTCTCGCTCTGCTGAATGTCATGTTTACTGCAAGTTTTTACATACTTACACCTTTCAGAATATCACAATTTTTGGCGTACATATTGAATAGAGTCTCTAGTTTATACATGGAACTTTACTAGTGATTTCACGCCCATTATCAAGGTCAAAATGACGCCTAAAGACTACTTCGAAAAAGTTGACCCTTTTTTGCCGAAACCTCATAATTTCATGATGTTCGAACAATTCGACTGGTTTCAAATTTTTACAGATTGTAGGCTTGATACTCCTTATTGAATTACAAACAATATTTTATAAATATGCCAAGTTGATTTTGAATGATAATGTAACAACCCGCGTTGTTTTGCCCGAAAATACGGACGTGAATTACGACTCTTTGAGTTCGCCCTGTTTGAGCTGTGAATTGCCTGTTTTAAGTATCTACATTATCTACATTTTGTCTGATAAACGCATTTATTTATCTTTTCATGATTAAAAAATAGTTAGGATTCACATTTTCCTGAGCAGATGGATTCCCTTTTCCCTTTAAAAGCTTTTTCTGTTACCTTTAGATTGTGAATTTAAAATTAAAAGTACCGGTATCAGTTTTACACTATATTGTAACCCAGCTGATGTCTATTTTTGTGGCCACGTGCCATGAAAAAACTTTGGAAATATTCAGATTATGCAGCTTCCTCAGTGTTCGGCAGTACTTTTCACAATGACACTGTCTGATCTCTACAGAAAACTTACAAAAGGATCAGGAATCAAGTTCAGGACTTGATGATGCAAGTACCTCTGCTTCTAACAAAATATATTCCAAATGCTGCACAAACATTGACAAGAGCCATACATGGTATGGTGAAAATCTCCACAAAATGTGTGTCGCAAGTATTACAATAATCTTGATCCTACTACTTCTGGCTGTATATTTTGAATGCATACTAAAATTCACAAGCATTAGCTACAAAAACCATGACTTTGCCCCCAAAATATAACATGTCTCAGCAGTCATTGTATTTACCCGTATCTATCTATGCTTGTACACTCGGTGTTAAAAATACATCCATGAAACAGCAGTGATTTTTGTGTTACACACATTTTGTGGAAATATATATACATGTAGAACAAACATACTCCAATCTTACCAGGTAATCAATGGCATCATCTGGCCTGACTTTACAGCTCTCAATAAGACCCTGCTTGAGGGTTGGCATCACATGTTTCATCAGATAATTACGCAATGGGATAGACGGGTTCTCACTTACCAGGTAATCAATGACATCATCCTGTGTGAGTGTTGGCATCACATGTTTCATCAGATAATTACGCAATGGGATAGACTGGTTCTCACTTACCAGGTAATCAATGGCATCATCTGGCTGACTTTACAGCTCTCAATGAGACCCTGTGTGAGTGTTGGCATCACATGTTTCATCAGATAATTACGCAATGGGATAGACTAGATCTCACTTACCAGGTAATCAATGGCATCATCTGGCCTGACTTTATAGCTCTCAATAAGACCCTGTGTGAGTGTTGGCATCACATGTTTCATCAGATAATTACGCAATGGGATAGACTGGTTCTCACTTACCAGGACCCTGCTTGAGGGTTGGCATCACATGTTTCATCAGATAATTACGCAATGGGATAGACTGGTTCTCACTTACCAGGTAATCAATGGCATCATCTGGCCTGACTTTACAGCTCTCAATGAGACCCTGTGTGAGTGTTGGCATCACATGTTTCATCAGATAATTACGCAATGGGATAGACTGGTTCTCAAGTAGCTCTTGCTCTTGTTTCTTTACCTCATCCAATCGTTCAGACTGCAGGATAGAAAAGGCGACAAAAAATGGTAAGAACTTCCTAGTATTCCATAAAAGGTGTGGGATAAACATAGATTTCTCAAAGTTTCAATCCTGGTAAAATTAATTAATGAGATGAGGTATAAATCCAATCAAAGACAGGACCTATATAACTTTCAAGGCAATCCTGACACTAGTACACACAAGGTATCAGGCTTGGTTGAGACTATTTCTTCCTAAAGAGTTGAATAAAAAAGTATTCTATACAATATCAACAAACCCCCATTCTAATCCCAAGGTGTATTAATGTCTAATGAGAAATCATTTAAACACGGATAGTTTTTGCATTGAATATTCTGTGTGCCAAAATGTCTGTATGAGCCCTTAGGCAAAAAAAAAAGGTTTGTATCAGAAATCTGCGCACATTGCTATGTGAAAATGAATTTAGCGCGTAGAGCTACGCGCTGGTCTCTCTCTCTCTTTTTTATTGAAAGTAATCCAGCGATCAGACTACTGTCCAGGTTGCTGTCATTGCTGTTGCTATTTAACCTTGAATTTACAAGAGCTGTTTTATTTCAATTATCAGGATCGTACTTAAAAACTGGACACTTCACAAATGTAAATTGGGCAATCAAAATTTTAAGAGAGTTATAAGAAAAAAAAATCGCATACCGCGTAGCTAATTTCATAAAGGAAAATAAAAAAATTGCATACCGCATAGCTTTTAAAAACTGGACACTTCACTTAAAAACTGGACACTTCACAAATGTAAATTGGGCAATCAAAATTTTAAGAGAGTTATAAGAAAAAAAAATCGCATACCGCGTAGCTAATTTCATAAAGGAAAATAAAAAAATTGCATACCGCATAGCTTTTTTGCAAACAGTTTCTGAGACAACCTTTTTTTTTCCTTGGCCTTACAAGTTAGAGTATAGCACACATACACACAAAATGTTGGGACAGCAAATGTTAACAAGGAGTTTTTGATTTCACAACAGGTCATTCTAGCAATGGCAGGATCATCAGGCCAATTGAAACAAGGGTACAAATAACTCATAACATGTCCAATCTATTCAAAAAATGAACAACTAATATTTTTTACATTTATGTAAGTCAATTGAAAATGAGGACAAAATGGAATCTTCAAAACAAGTTAGTTAGGTTGTACGTATTTGAAAAATTGTAAATTGTTGCTGTATGGATTCGAAAAATGCCTCAGTGTAAACTCCAAATACTGAATGCATATTGACACAATCTAGCATATCATTCATTTACTTAAATGGGGGTAACCTGTGGAAAGCCCCAATGGAAATTCATTGACATACCCATTCCATCTCTCGTTGTTGTCTCAGGGCTGCCTCTTCAGCTTCCCTCCTCTCCCTCTCTTCTCTTTCCTCTTGTTCTTTCTTCAATTTCTTCTCAGTCTCCAGTTTTTCCTTCTCGTCCATTTCTTCTCTTGTTGGTCCATAATTCCTCGGATTGCCCATGATCTTGATAATATTCTCTACAATATTGGTATTCTCTTTATCTGGGAGCTCTTTGCTTACATCTGCAGACAAACAGGATTACAAAAAGGGATTCTCTAGTCAGTTTGGTGTCACATGAAAATTTCAATTTTTTTACAATGTATCATCATCATCATCATCATCATCATCATCATCATCATCAATATTGAATATATAATTTTCATCATCATCATAAGGCTACAGAGCAGTTATCATCATCTTCAATGGTTTTATGCCTTTAGAAGCTTTTGATAAATTGTAAACCGTTCTTGGATCACAGTTGTTGCGCATTTTGAACTTGTTGACATTAGACAAAACAGACGCAAGTCTTTACTGTATTAGACTTGCACTCATTGAATATTCCCAGCTTTCTATTCTAAGGTGGCATTCAGATCCTCAGGAATACATATGAGGACTGAATAAGCCCTAAAAACAAAGAGCAAGAAAGATAAAGTACAAGACCTATGACACATTACAGAGTGTTGTATCAATATGTAAAATGTCACAAATAGTGAACCAAAATGACAACGGATGATTTGCTGTCATAATACAGTTATTACCATTGATAGTTTGGTCAATATTTATTTCACTAATATCCTTATCATCCCTGCACCTTCTCAATGACCACCATGGATTTAGAGCAGAGATCGTATACCATCCCATGTAATGGGGTCATTAGCAATGGAGCTCAAATTTGGGTATTCGGGTACTTTTCTGTTCCCGCCAAAATGAACTCCAGGAGCCAAGATTTGATTGCATGCAGAGTGTACGCAAATGATAAACCATGCAACCAGCACACAAAGCGTGTGTGCGTGTTTTCAATATTCGCGCATTATGTCAAGATACGATGCATCATTGGCAAAAACATGAATACTCCCAATTTTGTCTCTATGCCGGAATAAAATGGCAGCGAGTCCAGGATCTCCGGTCTAAATCTATGATGACCATGGACTGTCAAAGGTGTGAGGTATATCCATGGACAACATGATGAAAAGGGGAACCTTCACTTTGACCCATTTTGTTCTACTTTGGCCCATTTCGTTGTCATTCATTGACCAGAGTTATTTTATCTCTGGATCTATTCAGACCCTGGCCAAATAGCTAGATAGTGAAAATCTTCATTTTATGCATAGACAGCATGTGCATTCTATTGCATATGATTTCTGTGTTTCCAGCAAGGTCTATAGACCTTTTTTCGAGAATTTCCAAAGCTGATTTTACACTTTCCGGCAATTGCCGAAAGAAAAAGTGACTCTTCAACACAATAACCAGAATGTTAGGTTCGCGATCTCGTTTACTGGTTGCGTACGAATTCGAACTTGGAATTATCGTCAGCACTACAGATTCACTTTTAGTTTGATCGCCCTGATGCAACTTCAAATTTTAAGCTTAATCAGCGCAGATCAGCCGATTTCAAATGGAAATTTCACTCTTTATGTCGGTGAGCTTATGGTACCATCGGCCAAAAGTTGTTCAGAATTAGTGTATCTAACATTGTATGGGTCTGGATCTATTTATTTTTCACTTTTATTGCACTGAAATGCGAGTAATTTTTCGGACTTTTTTGTTGACAAAATCGTGCATACTAATGAGCTTGCATGTGATTGGTTGAAAAAATGGCCATGTGATCAATGTTCAGGAGATTTCAGAATGGATTTTGAAAAGGTCAATTGCAATTTCCTCCAAGCCTGACACAACAATTTTGCTGCAATTCCTTTTCGAAAAGTCTGGTGAGGCATACACATACGTATAAAAGCCAGAGGTATAATAACTTGCCCTTCATGAGCGACACACCAAGATTGTTGCCATCCCATATGATCTGCACTGCGATCAAAATCAGTACCAGCTCCCCTGTTTAAATTCCCTATACTGAATACAAAAATTGTATTAACAACTTACCGATATGATCAGGGTGAATCTCCAACTCATCAAAGTAATTCAGCACTGTGGTATCCTCCTCGTTAACAGCTCTAAATTCAGCCAAGCGTCTGAGCAATCCTTCCTCAGTGTTGTGTGTACCCGCCACGAGGTTCTCTGGTAGATTCATGACGCGTTCCTTCAGGAACTCATCAGGCGCATCCAAGGAGATGACCCACTCAGGCATAGTGGCTTTGTCATACTGAGGGTTCTTGGCTCCATCTTCTTGTTCTTCTTCTTCATCAACTGGAAAAAAGAATAAGTGAATGTTATCATGGGGTTTTACAAGGGGACAATGAATACATGTAAATACAGGGTTCAACTAACATTATTAGTATCTATACTTTATAAATCTTGAAGTATGCAACAAGCAGCCGATTAATGCGCAGAAACCAATATGACCATAGTGGAAATAAATTAGTTTGTAATTTTCAAATCGTAACCACGTAACAAATCTTGCTGAATATTCAAATTTTCAATGTTTATCCATGTGATAGCAACTAAATAAGCCAAAAATACTACCAAAACCATGAACAATCATGTACAAAAAACGCAGTGATTTGGTCTTAATCAATCCTAATCAATCATTACTAGTCTCTAACACAATACCAAACCACCAGTTCACAATATTGTATAATACAAGGGATATGCTATCATGGATCTCGTAACATAGTCTGATTGCTTGTACTTTGTGCGGCCAGCCGCAACCTGGCCACAGCCTTAATTTTCCAAGATGGCGACTGTAGGCTTGATTATACACCTCTAAATAATTTCAAAACATGTAATGAACATTTTACAATTATCTTGAGGTCAACAATCAAACATACAGTCGCCATTTTGGAAAATTAAGGTTGTGGCCAGGTTGCGGCCGATCGCACAAAGTTGTGGCCTAATTGTGCTCCAACGCCTTACAAAATCCACCCAGAATAAAGCGCTGGTTCATGCCATGGTCACCTGCACCAGTGTCTGGTAATCGGTAGGAAGCCAAAATTGCAGCAACATTGGTATTACACCGGTAAGTGCTTGTGTTGCCCGGTTAGTCACCGGTAGGCCACGGGTACAGAAGACATCGTATTGTGTCATTTTACTACTCACCAGCAAATAACTCTTCAGCCTGCTTGATTGCCTTGGGGAATCCATCCAGGATGAAGCCCTGGTTCTGACATGGCATTGAATGAAGCTTATCTCTGTAGAAACGGATGATGTACTGATCCTCTATGCGACCTGAAATGAGAAAAATAAGACTTGTTGATATAGGTGACATTTGTATCTCTTTATAAGTGGCTCATAACCAACCTCAATTTGCCACTTTCATCAAGACTACCATAACTTTATATGTTTCAAACAGCTCATACTATCATTTATGGTCATGGGTTTTTTTTTCTAAGATGGGGCCCATTTGTGTTACATCTCACCCACCTCATCCATACCTAACCACATACTTGTAATAGTTGATTAAGGTTAATAACTTCCGTTATTCGGGTATTATTCTTAATTAATTTAAGCGATGAGGTTGTAAGGAAAGTAGTAAAAACTACCAACTGGGAATGAATGATCATGGTTGCTTCATGAATATTTATGAGACGTAATAATAAAAAATATTATCCTGAAGAGATCTTAGAGGAGAGATACTATATAACATTTCCCTACACCAAAAGTCTTTCAAATGGAAGTACCTGTTTGTTTATAAAAAATGTCGAGGCCAACCAACTGACCCACCTAAAATGTCTGTCCATATAATAGTAGTCTCCTTTAATTGTCTTCATATTAAAGGGACTAGCCTAGATTCCACTTAGAATTAAAAACTTATGGAAATGCTTTAAATTAAGCTTAAAAGTGTAGTAAAATCCAAACAAGTACAAAAATGTACACAGACATGGTTCAAATTTACAGCAAATTGATTTGCAATATATCTATATGTGATGGTGGTGTGACTATCCAGTGTTTTCTAAATCCTAAATTTGTACCTCAGTCTGGATTTACCAGAAAAAAAGATCAAATGAAGCTCTTGGAGATAAGTTAATACATATCAAAAGAGAAACAATGTTATCAAAAATTTTGTTTACCCATCACAGGTGTAGAAACAAGATCTTTTTAAGATTTGAAACTAGAAACACTTTTTCAACCACTTTTTTGCAACAAATAATACAGCTGGTAAATAATTTCATTTTTCTCCTCTATTAAACAAATTCAGCGGAAACTATTGGTAGGATATGTTAGTATAATCATGTTCTATCGATACATGTGAAAAAAATATATAGTCAGAAAATCAGCGGACAGGATCTAGGCCAGTCCCTTTAAGTTACTCCTCTCTTACCATTATTTTGCTCCTTGCTCTCCATAATAGAATCCAGTAGCTCCTGATCTTCCTGAGCTTTTCCATCGTCATCTTCATTTTCCTCACCTTCAGCTCGGGCCGCACTCTTTTCCTACAAGGAAAGGAAAGTCAAGATGTTTGTCTTGTTGTCATCTTACAATTTCTTACAAAGCATGACAATTTGAACAGCAAGCGTATAACTAAATTGCACAAACTTATCAACCAATCTCTGATACGCAGGGTGCAGCGGCTTAGTCGGCTTTCTCGATAAAAGAGGGGGCAAACATTTTCTTCCTCATTTTCATACTGATATGAGACTCAAAAGGTACATTTTTTCAAAAAAGCTTTTAAAACTGACAAGAAAAAGAGGTGTTCTTAAAAGCACACAGACGTGTATTTTTAAATTTTGTTTCAATTACTCTCTCTTTCTTTTCTTTTTTCTTTGCCTTTTCTATTCCTTCTCTTTCCTTCCCTTTTCTCTTC
The DNA here is from genome assembly GCA_000969725.1 of Ophiothrix spiculata. NCBI lineage: Eukaryota > Metazoa > Echinodermata > Ophiuroidea > Amphilepidida > Ophiotrichidae > Ophiothrix > Ophiothrix spiculata. The sequence continues at coordinate 54,971 of JXSR01S057191.1, read as the reverse complement.
CATTTTTGTTTCTTTCTTTCCCTTCTTTTGTCTCTTTTTATCTTCTCTTCTTTTCCTCTTCATTTCTTTCTTTCTATTCCATTTTTGCCCTGGCTACAAGATTTCACTGTAAATTTTTGTAGAGGGTGGAGAGGGCAGTCTGTCCCTTGCTGGCTACTCTATTGGTTACTACCAGGGAGTGCAAGCAGGGCTTGTGTTTAAAAAAAGATGCACATTCAAAATAAGCTAGATTAAACTGAACAGAATTGAGACAAGTTAGCTTCTGCTCAGTCCTTTTCAGTAGCTTGGTGGCTTTGTCACCTGCACTGTTTCTACCCAGGTGTCAAATGGGTACCAACATTTTATTCTGGTAAGGTACAAGGATGGCACTAGCCAGTCAATACAAGGTCCATGTGGATATATCATGGACCTTTTGGTCTCTACCAAAAGCAAATTAATGGGTCCAGAGAAAATTGAAGGGTCCAGGTCCAAGATACACAGTTTTCCCTTAATTGTAAACTGGAGTATACTAGATGTATATGAAAACAAGAAATGGCATAAAATTTGCTAGCTTGATATTTTTATTGGACCCGATAAGCAAGTGTTTGTTACAATATTACGCGTTCAGAGCACAAAGTATGGCATCGACGCGCGGACGCACAAAAACACGAAACATGGTAAGGTAACAGGCTAGGTGTGATGAAGGTGTGGTCCAATTGTTCAAAAGAGATATGGGCACATGAACACGTGTAACCAATGCGATTTGCTTTACCTTTACTACTCTTATTCACTCGTGTGTGGGGTGTGTGTGTGTGTATACTTACCAGTGCTTCAATAGCTTCAGTGATGACATCTTTGATGAGAATATGATGTAGTTTATAATGCTTGCATAACGCTCCTACGATGGAAGTCTTTCCAACAGCTGGTGGGCCTACCACACATGCTCTCATTGGCTGAAAAAACATCAACATATAATTTTGATAGGCTCATATGGAATGACTACATCATATGGAATGACTACATTCATGATTTTTAGAGAAGCTTCAAATTGGAATAGAAATGACTGTCCTTTGATTAAAACTGCTACGAGTTAAAATGTTGATACAACCCTCCACCCTCCCCCTCAAAAAAAAAAATTAATACCAATCTGGGCACTATAAATAAACATGTTTAACTTGCATATTAAATTTATTTCTCTAATCCGGCTTTCATACTCATGTAGTTTTGTAGCCTTGTCGCTATGTGACGTATATTTTTTTGCAAAATCTTGTAGCTTCCGGTTCTTGTAGCAGCAAATGTGCATGCCGCAGAGATATTTATCGATAACAACAAAATTTTGTCGCACAACAAGATTTTTCAAATTGAAATGAATTCACCTATCAAAGCAACATAAAGCTGCAATGCTACAAATCTTAAGCTACAATAAGTATGGAAACAGCATTAAGGTCATTGCCTGTATCTACAGTATGAAAAAATAAATCTTTTCATTTCTGGATAGGATCACATTTCACTGCGTGTGAACACCAAGCCATGCAATATCAGACTGATTTTCACGTCACATCGCAACAGATTGTGAGCCGTCTGTGAAATTTAACCTTTATACACAAGACACATTTACGTGAGGTTTTCTTTAGGTGTGAGACTTAGCTATCATACAGAACACATACCAGTAATTTCCTAGTTGTCTTGTATTCCTGGATGATGGATGTGATATTCTCCAATAATCCCCGCTCTGATTGCCAACGGATGTTCATGTTCTCCTTGATGTAGACTCCATCCATGCGCAGATTGGCCAAGAGTTGATCAAAATTGGACTGTTCCAACACTTTCTCCAGTAGTGCTTCTTCTTTGGTGATGTGTCTCACTTTACTATTGCCTAGGTTGCTGCTTACACACTACAATTGGGAAATAGAAAAGTTACGCAAGGATGTAATAAGTAAACAGAAACTGAACAAACATGTATCCAAAAATATATCTTAACGTATTGCCCTCTCATTTTACAGGCTGCATCAACTGTAAGTGATTCAAGTACACAAATTCTAGGAAACAATGTGGTGTTGTACATATCAAAATAAAAGTAAAATGAAATCAAGCTTTAACATGCGATATAACACACAAGTATGTAAAATAAGCTTTAGGACTTTTGCAAAGCATTGTATGTGTGAAAGGTTAAGGTTTGCTATTTAAGTCATCACTTACCATCATTGCTGTTAGACAGAATTTTAAAAATAAAGAGTGTCCAAAGTGGTCTGAAATGGCTGATTTCATAAAACAGGTTGTCCATTTTCTATTCATCCCGTTATAAAAATCAGAATTTTAGGGTGTCCAATTTGTTAACAGGGTGACAAAAGTGACACATGGACACCCCTCTGTCTAACACCTTGCATTGCCACTGCAAATGACAAGTAAAAGATGACTTAAAACTAGGATTTTCCCCTTTTTTTTAGTTTTTCTAGTATTGTGGTCCACACTGGTCATCAAGCTGCAACTTAACAAACAACTCCCAATTTCTAATTCCTTGCCATCTATGATTCCCTCTGAGAAGTTGTGATCCAACTTCCTGCAAATCTGCAACATTTTTGGAACATATCATCAAATTGCAGTAAAACAAACAAGTGTTATAGCAATACTATAAGATAGTTTATAGTAAAAACAGCATAAAATAGTTTATAGTAAAAACAGCATAAAATGGAGGAATGTGACTATCTAAAAACGTTTTCAAGTGTATTTTGTGAAAAAAATTGTTTTACCACCAAAAATGGATAAAAAGCA
>JXSR01S057183.1:0-11202 GCA_000969725.1 Ophiothrix spiculata | reverse complement strand
TTTGTTAAATTACCATTTACTTCACATTTGTAACCCGTCTACCTGAAGGGGGTGAATGGTAACCCCCCCCCTTGTGATTTTGAACTTGGGACCCCCAAAGTTATATTGTTTAAGGCTACGGTCCCTAAAAACGTCTCGCTCAGCTGAATGTCATGTTTACTGCAATTTTTAACCTACTTACACCCATCAGAACATCATAATTTTTACCGTACATATTAAATAGAGTCTTTAGTTTATACATATAACTTTACTCGTGATTTCACGTCCATTATCAAGGTCAAAATGACGCCTAAAGACTACTTCGAAAAAGTTGACCCTTTTTCGCCGAAACCTCATAATTTCATGGTGTTCGAACAATTCGACTGGTTTCAAATTTTGACAGATTGTGGGCTTGATACTTCTTATTGAATTACAACAAATATTTTATAAATATGCTGAGTTGATTTTGAATGATAATGTAACAAACCCGGGTTGTTTTGCCCGAAAATCCGGACGTGAATTTCGACTCTGAGTTTGCCCTGTTTGCCCTGTGAATTGTCTGTTTTAAGTATCTACATTATCTACGTTTTGTCTGATATACGCATTCGCATTATTTACTTACAAATTGAGCATTCCAATGAGGCAAAAATTGCAATTTTTATGTAAACAAAAGAAAAATACAATATTCTAATGTTTATGTTTTAGATTTTAGTTCACAATCTCAACGCTACCTTGATAGCTCAGCGGTAGATCTCTCGCTTCGTAATGCATGACTAACCCCCGCCATAATCCATGGTTCGATTCCCCGCAAAGGCAATGAAAACTATTTATCTTTTCATCATTGAAAAATAGTTATGATTCACATTTTCCTGAGCATATGGATTCCTCGTACCCTGAATACTATAGTATAGGGTATGGTCTCCTCTTTCTATTGATACCAAGATCATGAAAATCGGTCGATTCGATACATAATTATGACGTCAAGAAGTATTTCCGTACCGAAAAAAAAAATCGACTTTTGGCAAAAATGGCCACTTTTTTCAAAAAATCGTTATAAAAGTTCTAAATGTCAAATTTTTGTCAGGTTTTTTGCTAATAAATGAAAGAATTAGGAATTCTAACATGTTCAGTAAGTTTCAAGTCAATAGCATGCAGATATTTTCCAAAATGGCGATTGAAATTTTTCCAAGTGGCAACCAACCCCCCCTACCGACTTTGACGGGCTACCATAACCTCAACTTAGGTGGTACCCCCGATATTTTTTCGTCTAAATGTTTATATAACAAACCTGCAGCAATTTCACTTTCTGCTTTCCAAAGGATGTAAAAACAATTACCCAAATGCGCGGGGTCGCTTTGTTTTGCGTTTTGGTGCAATCGGCGATCATCCGTTAGGCCTCCCCCCCCTTACGAAGATGAGGGTTAATCAACGTATACTGGTTGATTGAGAACGTAACATCTGGAATAAAAACTTACTTTTTAAATCATGAAAATTGACCAATCCAATCTCAAGTTATACTCATTTTAGTAAAATGCGTATTTATTTCTTTACCATAACACACACACACACACAAAAGAAAATAAATAAAATTGCAATTTGTGAAGCAATCAGACCATTCTTGTATAATCGTTTCCTAATGTTTGCTTGAGTCATTCCAGCATTCCCACTTTTCTTTATCCTGACACTTCTCTTTCAGAATATTGTCCCATTTAACAAAAATTATGGTTATAAATATGTATTCATCAATGCATTCATATTAATTTTTATCGCAAGAAAACGTTTATGTCTCTGCAAATTGATGCAGCCTTGACAGGAAAATGATAATTGTAATGCATTGTAGAGCTGAGGTCCATATTGTATCGATAGCCATCCATTGTACATAAAGATACAATAGATCTTTAAAAGTTTGGTCTTAGTGGAGCGTTCTTTCAAACAACAAGTGAAAATGAAAAATATGATGATCATCAACATCAAAACGTTGATTCTGGTCTTAAATTGGAATTTTATGACGTCATATTTGAAATAAAAGTAATCGTCAATACATAAAGCATTCTTTTATGGTAAAATAAATCTGATACTTAGTATCAAGATTAATTTTCTCTGTTTGATAATACATGTTGTATACCTGTTTGTTAGTTTTTACTAATGTTGAAAATATGAATAAACAAATTAGAATGTAAAATAATAAGGCACATGATTGTATACAATATCATAAGATTTGTTTCTGCTTAAATATCACCGTTATTGTATTTTTTACTCAAATGTTAGTAATTCCTCTTGCAAAAAAATGGACAAAAATTGCTAGTTGTAAATATGTAACGCGTTACATCAAATGGTACAAGTTGTCAGTCATGCAAATGTTGAGATACAGGTAAATTAAACTTAATAATATAAAATAAATGATACACAAATCTATGTCACTATTTATCATAACTTCAAAACGCAAACTTAAATTTTCACAAGCAAGGTATCATTTCAATGCTTTTATAATTTCCTTTCAAATGACATGGAAATCTAAATTTTGTTAAAGGTACCTTTTGTACCTTTTGATGCAGCGTGTCAGGTTACATATGTGTAATGTTTTTAAAAATACTTGTAATATCGGTGGGGTTATATATAGTTTTAAAAGCTTGATTAATTTTCAAACATTTTTGATTGCAAAAAATATATGATTAAGATAACAGTCACTTATTAAAAAATGTTTCGTATTCAAAACTTTGTATATATACCTGAAAGTATTTTGGGTGAAATTGTGTGGTTTGGTATGAAAACATTAAATTCAGCATGAAGGTAAAGAATGTAATGCTAAAGCATTCTAGGATGGAAATTATTTTTGCATTTTTCATATATGTGAATAATGCCCATTTTGAATGATAGCAATACTGTAAGTCTTGTGGCAGCCATTTTGAATCTGGCGGCCATCTAAAATTTCAAAATAATTAAAATATGATGAATTAATACATATGTGAATCGTATTTGTCATTTTTAACTAAAATGATGTATAACAATACTGCAAAATTGACGAAATACCATATCTGAAAATGCAAAAATTAGCTCCCATCCTATAGTGATGCATCATAGCTAAAATATTCAAAACAATTATTGTTCATTTTGTGATAAAAGCATGAAATTTGGCACAGATGTAGAAAAAGGTTATCTTAACAGATCCAGATCATGAGCCATCTCAAATTTTGTCCCTGTCGGCCATTTTCAAAAGATGGCCGCCAAAGTGCCTATTTTCGGCATATTTCAGTAATGTATTAATCAGGTAAAAATGTTATGTACAAAATTATTATAGGGAAATGGCTTCTGGAGCCATAGCAAATACATCTGACTCCAAATAATGTTATGTGCATATTGCAAATTCAAAATGGCCGCCAAAACAGCTGATTTTCATTAAAATTGACCAAAACAGTTGTTAAATATCTGATATCATAAATAATCAACATAAAATAACATTTAGGGCCACAAAAACATCATATACATCCCAATTATATTGTAAGCTTGCATCAAAATCAAAATGGCGCCTGTTTTGAGATCCTAAATGTGTTTTTATGTAAAAAAAAATGGATTAGAGGCACTTCAAAACAGTATCCAAAATGTGTTTTTATGTGGAAACAAATGGGAAAAATGGGTTAGAGGCACTTCAAAACAATATCTAAAACACCAAATGTTCAAAATAATTGACGGACAATGGCTAGGTAGGAAACAATAGGAGAACTTCTTTCCAAACATGTAAGTATGTTTCAAATCAAATATGGGGCTTAACTTTGTTTTAAAATGTATCAAATACATAAAAATGTTTAGAATAATTAATGAACATTGGCTTTGAGGGTAATCGGAGGACCATTCCATCTCAGAAAAGGGAGTGAGCATGTTTAAAATCCAGTATGGAGCCGTATACTGATATGTAAAATGGTTGCAAAATATAACTGTTATGCACAAAAACGGGAAAGTGAGTTTGAAACTGTATCAAATACTATTAATGTTCAAAATGATTAATGGAAAATAGCTTCAAGAATAGCTATGGGAGCATTTCTACCCAAATAAGGTTGTTAGCATGTTTCAATCCAATATTTATAAATAAATAAATAAATAAATGAATATGACATATTTATAGAGGATAGCCTCATCAGTGTCTAACACTGCTTTCCATGAGGGTCCTCTGTCAGATGGTCAGATTTATTTGCCAGTTTTAGTGCAGGAGGAAAACCGGAGCACCCGGAGAAAAACCTGCGGAAGCAAGTTTGGACTGGCAACCAATTGCACATACAGCGCCTAGACCAGGATTCGAACCCATGACAGTCCTGTGGGCTCATTGGTGCAAGGCGAGGGAAGTACCGCTGCGCCACCTGCTTCCCCATTTATCATGTTTGAAAGTCACTTATATCCATTTTCTTTCATACAATTGTATTTAAGTCGCCATTTTGATCACAGTAAAAGGCTCCATGATGGATTTTAAACATGCTAACAACATTATATGGGAAAACTTGTTGCCTTTCAAGTCATTTACAATCTATTATTTTGTATTTTGTGTTTTCAATGCTGTTTCAAAGACACCTTAAACCTATTTTTGTGCCTAAAATAGTATTTCGATGGCCATTTTGGATCTCAGTACAGGCTCCATATTGGTTTTGAAACATACAACACCCTTATTTGGCTAAAATATTTTTATTGTTACCCTGGAATCCATTTCCCATCGATTATTTTGAACATTTCATGTTGTTGATACATTTTCAAAGTCACTTAAATACATTTTTAGTATAAAATGATATTTTGGTGACCATTTTGAATCTCATTACAGGCTCTATATTGGATTTAAAACATGCTAACATCCTTCTTTGGGAAGAAATGCTCCTATATTGTTACCATCAACTTCATTTTCAATAGATTAATTTGAACATTTTGTGTTTTTGATTTTATTTCAAAGTACTTCCAACTCAATTTCGCACATTAAATCGACATTTTGGATCTCAATACAGACCCCATATTGGATATGGAAGATGCTAACATCCTTATTTTGGGAGAAATTCTTCTATTGTTACCCAGAAAACCATTCTCCATCGTTAACTTTGAACACTTGATATTTTAGATACTGTTTCGAAGTGCCTCTAACCCATTGTTGCAGATCAAATTTTGACGGCCATTTTGGATGTCAGTACAGGCCCCATAATGGATTTGAAACATGCTAACACCCTTGTTTGGAAAAAAAGTTACCTACCTAGTCATTTTCCGTCAATTATTTTTGAACATCTGGTGTTTTAGATACTGTTTTGAACATAAAAACACATTTTGGCAACCTTTTAGGATCTCAGAACAGGTGCCATTTTGATTTTGATGCAAGCTTACAATATAATAAGGTTGCAAATGATCTTGTTTTAGCCCTTTGTATTATTTTATGTTGATTATTTATGATATCAGGCTTTTAAACAGTTGTTTTGGTCAATTTTAATGAAAATCAGCTAATTTGGCGGTCATTTTAAATTTTAAATATGCACATAACATAATTTAGAGTCAGATGTATTTGCCATAGCTGCAGAAGCAATTTCCAAAGAATAATTTTGAATATGAAGTTTCTACCTGATTAATACATTACCGGAATATGCCGAAAATAGGCACTTTGGCGGCCATCTTGGAAAATGGCCAACAGGGACAAAAATTGAGGTGTCTCATGATCTAGATCTGTTTAGATAACCTTTTTCTACATCTGTGCCAAATTTCATGCTTTTATCACAAAATGAACAATAGGTTAGCTATGATGCACCACTACTAGAATGATTCAGCATAAAATTATGTACCTTTTATGTACCAAATTTTGAATCTGACGGCCATCTTGAATTTCAAAATAATTAGAATATGATGAATTAATACATATGTGAGTTTTATTTGTCATTTTTAGCTAAAATGATGTATAAAAATACTGCAAAATTGATGAAATGCCATACCTGAAAATGCAAAAAATAGTTCCCATCCTAGAATGATTCAGCATAAAATGATCTACCTTTTATACCAAACCGTACAATTTAACCAAAAAAATATCATCATGAATTGTCTTATGTGTCTTTATTCTACTTGAAAAAATGACACAATTACTTATATATAATTCATGATGATGTTGCTGAATATACTTACCTATGACAACTCATTTTGCTCCATAAATGCCATTGATACCTTCATCACCATTTCTAACCATTCTTATCAGTTGCAAGCTTTAAAAGGTGTTGAGATTTATAAAAGCAATAGCTGTCGCATATTAAATGAACAGCCCTTGGCACTTATCATGAACGATACTTTCGTCAAGAAAGTATCTTATAAAATACAAATTAACTGTATTGTAATCATTAACTGTCAATCAGTAACACGATAGCAACATACTCGTAATTATAATGTTATGTAAAATTATACAATATGAACCAAAAAGCCTTTGCAATAGGGCATGACATTAGAGGTTCTTTTCTCACGAAGTAAGGGCTAAAAGTAAAATTGTACACCATTTATGGCCAAGTTAGATTGGAAATGGCTTTTAGCTAGAAGAGTATTTTCATAACTCCTTAATGGACTATCTGGGCTTGTGCTCTTATCAAGATATTTTATAAAGAATGTTTGTTTTATATATATATCTGACACAACTGCTTTTTGGTACCATTTGTCACAATTCCAGCATCATAGTCAGTAGAAACATTTCACATAAAGGGAATAAAACAAAGCTATTTTGTTTTTCCTATGTTAACATCTTGTTACTTAAATTGCTTTGATAAAGTTTTTCAACTGATTTTTGTCCAGAAATATACATTTAATGGAGATGATTGTGTACTTTTACCTAGACAAAGGTATACAGTCACCCATTGTGATAGATTTTATTATTGTTTAAGGCTAGGGTAGACCTTTAACTAGCATAAAAGGTTTTTGTACTGAACAAGATAGACTTGATTTTCTGAGAATCTGTTTCATAGGACGAAGCTGAGAAAAATTGAGTTATAAATATTTTTTATATTTTGTGCCAATGGCATTCGTTATGTGTATATCATCTGGCATTTTTTGTATATGTGTATACCGTGTAATCATATCACTTCTGCTATGAATGAGTTCTTGATGGTGTTGTATAAACCGTATCATAAGACTTTAGTTTTCCGCTTTCAGATTGATATTGCCGTATTTGGTTAAAGTTTAATAGGTTTTATAACCTAACGTAATTTTTGTTCATTTGGTACTTGCATTGTATTATTCTGCTTGAGCGGATTTTATTAATCCTCCATTTTGTAAAATCTAACAAAATTTATAAATTTAATATAGGGGAAATTCTTTATTTGGCTTCAGAATGTTGTATCGTGAAAGGTTACCTTCATGACTTAAACAGGTTATTGTCTCGGGAAAGTTGTATTATTAATCTAGAAAGGCAATTAAAGTGAATGCCTTTGGTCATATCTTGCATATTTTTTTACCTTTTTAAACTAGTAAATTAAATTGTTCCAAATATTCTTTGTCAGCATGATCCGAAATATTGGTTGTAAATTTTTCTTGTCGAGTTTCCTGTAAACCTCTACCTTTCGAGCATACCGTTTACAGCATTCAAATATTAATATTTGACATTCATTTTGATCGACGTGACGTTTAATGACACTCGATGTGGATCCACAATATCAAAACATTCCCTATTTTCCCTATAATTCATGTAAGTGCAGGTTTCAAAAGCTATTGTGATTTATAGCTCTAACTTTTATTGGACGGTATGATGTTGAGATAATTTAAAATAGATCTTGCTGGTGTTCATATTTTTTGATTGTATTTCTCCCGCATATGCGTAAAACGCTCTGAACTAAGATATTTAGCTACTTCGTATCTTTGGAAAAAAATCTCGCTCTTCTAATTAGTTTTGACCTCGAAAAGCTTTTATATATTAGTCAGATGTAATGTATGAATAATTAGTTTAGCTGAATTAAAAAAGCACTGGATGTGATATATAGAATTATTCAAGTAGTACTAGTATGTAAATGTGTGGGCATGAACAGGACATAACACAATATAGACCTTGCGCTTTCTTGAACGAAATCGAAAACAAAAACGTTAGTTCTGTTGAAAGTCAGCCAACCATTACCAACTTGAACAGAACAGCACACCGTTGATTGCAAAATTCCACATACATTTTTACGTGGAAACTAATCACTTAATCGATATCCCCTATTGTTTTAAATAAAAGCTATGTCGAAATCAGATGAACACATGCAACAATTATGTCCTGACATACATTACCAGCATTTATCATTTTATTGCGTTTGGTTGTAAGATTCTTGGTTGCAAACTTCAAACTCACACAACCGATTTTGCATTGACTTCTGTGTGAAATCTTCACGTTCTACAGATCTGCATGGGGTGGCAGTAAAGGTCTTTTATGCCCTTATTTTTTAATTGAATATAATACTTTCATTTCTTCTGATACGGTATATTACGCATTGACGTTTCGCATATCTTTAACTTTGACAACTTATTTTGTTCCATATATGTCATCAATACCTGCTTGAAAATTTCTCGTCATTCTTGTCAGTTGAAAGCTTTGAAAGGTGTTGTGATTTATAGAAGCAACAACTGTCGCGTATTTTTTTCTTTTTTTTTTGATACTATTTGCACTATCGTCATGAACGTATCTTTTGAAATAATGTACAAAGTGACTTAGTTTGCGATAACTAACTGTTAGTTATTAGCATGATACCATATGAACCAAAATACGTAATTGAAGTCGTGAGTGGCAGTAAGTTTAAGAGCGTACATGAGGAAACTAAGTTTCTTTTCATAATTTAATGCTGACAACATTGAATTATGAATATTCTTGTACTTATCTCATTCAATAGCCTTATGCTTTTTAAAGATTGTTGAATTTTATATCAAGAAAATGACTATATAGGATGGTTTACTTTGCCAAGCTAAATATTGTGTCAAAAGTACGCGGAGAATATGTAAGAAGATTAGCATGGTATTAGTTTGGTTGGTTATTTCGAACCATGCATCCGTTGTCATAAGAAGAGTGTAGAAGAATGAATTTGTAACCATGTCTCATCTGAAAATCTAAATTGCTGAAATGAATTATATAAAATGATGAGCCGAAGGATGATGATGATTCAATTCTTACATAAAAGACTTGAAGTTTTTAGTTGTTTAAAATAACATATTCAAAACTTAATCTAATCAAGAAAAAAATCATCACAGTAGAAAATGGTAAAAAAAAAAATCCATTGTGGTAAGATGTTTTTTTTTTTTTTTTTGAATTAAATTTAGGTTATAATATTTTTACACAAGCATTCCATTTTTAATATGGAAAGCAGGACACATGATTACGAATATAGACTACTGAAAAACACACCTCCTTAAAATACAACTGTTACTTCAAATTGAGCAACTCTTATGATACGTATTGAACAAAATATCTTAATTCTCCGTGATTCTGTCTCATAGGACGTAACTGAGCAACATTGTGTTATCAATAATTCATATTTGGTGCCAATGGCATCTAATGTTTATGTGTATAACGTGTAATCATATCACTACCACATTTACCTTGAATAAGGTTTTTGATGTTTATGCATGTACTATTACGCTTAACATGGTTTTTAAGATGATAAAATATTTTTATATCCGCACTATCTACTCCGATTTTGCTCTTTGAGATTGTTAGTTATAGTACCTTTTGATTAAACATCTATAATTATTCTTCTTTTTCGTTGAATTTCCTTTGTTTCCCCCCTCGTAGCAAACCAATACGATTTCTTATTGTACGGGGACTTATACTTTTGGCTTCCAAATGTTGTTTTGCAATTGGTACATTTAACTCCTTTTCCTCTACCTAAACTTCCAGCCCTCCTGAAAGTCAAATGGTGTATCCCAGACAAAAATCATTTTATTAAATGTAAATGTAAATTTTAGACATAAAAATAATATAATTTTATTTCAAATTCTGTCAATTGTCGAAAAAAATTGTAAAGAAATATTATTTTACAAAATATATCGCATTTATAGAATGTTCTGAGGCAAAGCGGCGAAGCACAAGTGATTGGAAAATCACGTGACTGATGGCTATATCCAAGGAATATGAAATTTTGGAATTGACACTACTTCGATAGTGTGTGTGTAAAAGTAGGTTAGATAAACCCATTTGTTAAGGTGCTTTTTGACTTTCAAACAAACACTTGTCATTAGTATGTCTCCATTAAACTTATTAATCTTTCGACTTTTTAAACTATTGAAGATAATGTACAATTTCCATTAGTCGTAACAATTTTTTTGCCTGGGCGATATACTTGAAGCTATGATAAATATACTCCCAATTTGGAAGACAATGGGAATGACAAAAAGTTACATTATTGGCCTAAATTCAAAGTGACCCCTTTAAATCATCTTTTGTCATTTTGTCGTATGTTTTTGTTCGAGTGCCCTCCGGGGCACCGTAACATTACTATGGGTTTTGACCTAGATAATTTGCCTATACAATTGTCAGCAGGAAATTCACGTCGCAGTGGTGTTTCTAAGTTTGTGACGTCATTACTGAAATCTCATGAAATTGATGACATATCACCTTTTTGTTCAATCCAAAATTCCGATGGTGTTTTGTGTCATGTCTCCATTAAATGATTTTAATATTGTGTTGCAGGCCTACATGGTACATCAATATAATTTAAAATTGTGCCATTTAAACACAACATTAAAATTAATTTAATGTAGGCAAACACAAAAACACCGTCAGAATTTTCTGTTACATGTAAAATAAAGGAGGGCGACATATATCGACTGAAACTCAGAGAAATGATATGCGCTGTAAGATATATCTATATGCTAAGGAATAAAATCAGTGAACCAGTAATGTTGATCCCTTGATAATAAATGTTCAAAGATTTCTGTGTTAATTATGTTTGTATATGACTTTGATGAATAGAAAATGCTTCAAATGACATGTAAAGAACTTTAAAAGCATTCTTTGTTACATTGCGTAATAATTATTCAAATCCCTATCTTTGTAAATTAAGGTGTTTGGTCCATAATAGATCTGAATGTGAAAATCGGAAAGAATAATAATATCAACGATGTAGAACCAAGTTTAAAAATAATAATTCGAGATTTTATGCGGACTCGTTTTTATATGCCAGTCAGTCTAAAAATGGTATTTTGGTGACAGTTAGTAGAGGGGTCAATCGAAAAATGTGGCAAAAGTGACATATTTAGTGTTGATTCAAAAAT
>JXSR01S057182.1:0-25039 GCA_000969725.1 Ophiothrix spiculata | reverse complement strand
CCCCCCCCCCCCCATTTATAATATCATTGCTTTTTTGTTATGGGATTTTGCTGCTAAATATTTCCATGGATATTAATAACGACATTATGTATTACAAAATTGCAATATTTAAATGCACATAAAACAAGTATTTTCGATTTTTTTTTCATGCCATGTATCATATATATTAAAGACACCAGATTACATAAAGGGTGATTTTGATCTTTTTAAACCACTTTTTACCTGACTGATTAAAGTAAACATGGTCCAGTGTATGGATATTTAGTTCTAAAATTATCATATTATCTATATGATAGTTGGAATCGGGTATTTCTGTTGCATTATTCATCTAATTCGATATTTCTTTAGGATTATTCAAACTAAACTATCATTATTCATTAATTGTTAACATGGAACAATCACATTTTTAAACTCTAATAGAATCTGCTATATTGATAATAATTTCGAAATAACCACACAACGTCTAAAATGAGGGCTCACTTGTTTCCCCGGCATTGGTTAATACCAGCGTCAACCTGCAGAACGTTATAATACCTACGTGATGGTACTCAAGTTATTTCACTACAATAAAATCGTCTATATCTTTTTTAAAATGTAAGAGAGTTTAAATACCCAGATATAATTTAATATTATAATATCCAGAAAGAGTTTGATATTAAAAATTCTGATCACATAGAATACCTCATCAGATAGAATTAAACTATTAAAGAAGTGGCGATTACCAAATTCAAGCACCAATTTACCCCTATAAACAACTGCATATATCGATTCTGTGCATTTAAGAAGTAATAATGGGTTAAGATAGTGTAAAACGTGTTTACTAGATATAATTGAATATGCTAGTACTAGAAGTTACATTGAGGGGTGTAATCACCTTACTCAATGTTACTTTTTTGCAAGTTTATTTTGTACCATAACTTTTGAACAAAGTCCATAAAGTTAATAAAAGTATACATTTCCAGAAAGAAATGTTTACATGGAAGAAGAATAACATATAGAAAAATGGCTTAGGAATGGGAATTTTAATTTTAAACAACCACTTGGATGTTGCGTCATTTTTACTTTTTAGGATTTTGGCCTATTTTCTGATTTTCATTCATTGAAATTCCTATTCCTAGGCAATTTTTTAAACTTGATTTTTAGCTTGGCTGGAAGCCCAAATGGCCAAAAAAAGTGTTTTTCATGATTTTCTCAAAAAAAGTAATTTTTGGTCAAAAATCAACATAACCATCATGTTCCTTGTGAAAATTGTCTTTCTGGAAATGTATACTTTTATTAACTTTAAGCGCTTTGTTCAAAAGTTATTGTACAAAAGACACTTGCAAAAAAGTAACATTGAGTAAGGTGCTTACACCCCTTAATTAAATCAGTTCTGAGAAAATGGTGTTTAAAGATTTTAAACTCTTGTGTTTAAAGATTTTAAACTCTTATAAAAGTTGTACTTTATTACCATTGTGTTGAATCTTTCAAGGTATGACTATGTTAGGAAAATATGGAAATCAGTGAACAATTTAAGCTCTTATCTTTTATTGATTTCCTCTAATCGAAAATCAATAAATTGCACATAGGACCTTATAGCACTGAGAATTTGGTTCAAAACTCAAAATATGTCATAATATCCAAAATAGAGATTTTCATTTCATTAAATGTATACATTTTTGGAATGTGCAGCTCATGACGAGTAATTTGACATGTTATTCACGCAAATTTGACCTCATTTCATGCTTGGATGAATTTTAGTCTATATATGTTAAACCAAACATTTAAGATATATAAAAATATATATATTTGTAATACTTCTTTAGATATTTGAAACATTTTTAAAATTTGACCCAAAATTCACTCAAGCATAACGACCACTTCCGGTTGGATAAATTATCTAATTTTATACTCAAAAGATGCATATACCATCAATGCACCTTAAAATTTAAAAATCTCATTTTGACCAAATGTCACATAGGAACTTCTATGACTAGGGTCTTCAATTGCACATATGGATGTTTTAATACAGACTTAATTTCATTCGTATATTTTTGAAAGACACTTATTTGGATGTTTTAATACAGACTTAATTTCATTCGTATATTTTTGAAAGACACTTATTTTAAGACAGATTTTTGCCATTTTTACAATAACATTTAGATATAGAAATATATTAATATATAAACATATTTTAAAATTAGGATCTAATTTATATAAACATGATTATACAAGTCCTCCACCAGTCAAAACAAAAGACAATATTTCAAAAGCGAACCGTTGAAAAAGAACATGAAAGCAACATTACTTGAGTCAAATGTTTTTTTTTTTTTACAGGGACATCTCATGTTTCATGTTTGAAAATCATCTTTATATAGTATAGCAGATAAAAGCCTCTAATGAAAGATAAGTATTAAGCCAAACATAACGAGCCTCTTTCAAAATTTCGCTGAGGAGCTGTAGGTAAAATAACACATACTTTAAACGTAAATCTTTTACGATTATTGCAGGGCATGTGAATTATGGAGATAACTGGTTGTAAGAGAGTAAATGAAACTACGAACGTCTGCAATCTGAAAGCCAGTGAAATCGCAATCATTTTTATCATCTAGCTCTTCAAGTAGTATGCCCAAATATGGACGCTATATGACCATATTTAGACATAAGAGGGCATAATGCCCTTATATGGTAACTTTTTTTATTAAACAAGACCTGATGTTGAGATTTGGTATTTATAAAGTAAATCATAGCCTTATTAAGAATTTATAAAGAACTTTTGCAAAAATTTGGAGAATAGGTGGTTTATAAGTTGAAATTTGGTGAGTTTCCCTGCAAAACATCCATTTTCAGCAAAAAATCAATAGTCAATTTATAAAAAAATATTTGATGAATTACCTAAATTACACCTTAATTTAAAAGACATATTCGTATAGAATTACTAAAATCATTATCAGGAATTTTGCAACACATGTTGATGTCCTAGCAGTTTTTTGCCCTTTTCTCAAAAAGTGCTAAATGGATACAAGCCGTTTTTTGCAACACATGTTGATGTCCTAGCAGTTTTTTGCCCTTTTCTCAAAAAGTGCAAAATTGATACAAGCCGTTTTGCAAGTCAACTCTTCATTTGAAAAAAGAGGGTGTGGCTTCTGACGCAAACAACAAAAATTGCTCAAGCGTGAATTTTTGGCATCATCCAGTTTCTTAAAGTACACGCTCTCAACTACCAGCTTCATCAAGAAAAATGCATATATACCCGACTTGACACTCATGCTGGGGATCTACCTAACTATTAATAGTGTTTTCGATGTTAAAATATAGTTGCCGAATATATTACAATTCTTTTTCGATTTTCCAAAATATGTTTCCTGTATATAGTTTTTAACATCAAATAACATTTGCTCACTGCGAAAGTTCCTTGCCTAAAAGTCCAAAATACGAAATCTTTGACAACAATTATATATCTTGTGTTAAAACATACAAACCATCGCTCAGAAACTCTTAAAAACATCTAGAAAAATTACAATGAACAAGTACATACACATAACGTACATTCTTGTAACATATTCCTTCCGCACATTGGGAAACCAAACCATCAAATAAATCGCTACCAAAGACATAGATAATTCCATGATTTCTCATTAGGTTACTTGTTATTTCGGTTATACACTTAGGTTATTCTGACCATTTATTAGGCGGAAAAAAAATGTTTGGTTGTACTCGATCGACCGACCCGATATTTGAGGCCAACCCTGATCTTTTTTTTAATATGCAACTGACAAAACCCCAAAACTTACTCTAAGACGACGCTCAAGTTCTGAATACGATCCCAAATAGCATATCTTGCATTGGCTGGCCGGCGCAAAATCACCGTAGCGGCGACGCCAGGCTTTAATACATATATCGTACAAACAGAATGTGAACTTAAACAGCAGAACGCGACTGTTAAATTACATATTTTGACAAAAGAATCCCAGTATAGTTGTTGTACGATGTTTTTAGACGACGAAGGAGAGAAAATATTGTTTTTGAAATATATGTTTAATTTCCTACAAAATATTCATTCATACACCTACATATATATTCTTAAATTCGTTTCTGTCAAAATTTTGAAAAAAAACCCGTTTTATTTGAAAACTTATATTTTTAACACGGTGATGTTTCGCACTACGAACATGTACTGCATGGGGATCTGTTCAGGCATAGGTCTCCTTTTTAATATTCTCTTGCTTTGATGCACGTGTCTTATTTTACAAGACTATTAATTCAAGGAAGTCTTTAGTTGTTTTGCTATATCAACAACATCATATCTAACGTGGGAAGCTTCATATTACAACCTATATATTATAACATACATATTATACAGGGTGAGTCAAATTAAAGTGTAATCAACGGAGGCATTTTTTACAGAATATCTGTATATGTTCATCAACTTTAATTTTACTTAATAAATAGAACATTTAATCAGTTTTAAAAGTTACAGCCGTTTAAGTAAAGGTACCCAATTTTGATGTCGAACAAAATTGCTTTAACATGAACTCTCTAAACCATCGGGTAATATCTTATTGATTGTGCATTGATGAACTTGACGCTGCATTCAAAAATTATGTTAAATGGGCATTGTGAAGATATACTGAAGAAAACTCAATGATGCAGATCAAAGTACTGATGGTCATTTCAGATATCAGTGCAAAATCTTGACAACCAATGCCTGGAGATAAATCGTGGCGCAACAAAGTAGCAACCGGCACTGGCAATTTGTTGCAATTAAGTATCATCAGACTCATAGTCCGGTTGAAGATCGCCATCTGTTTTGTCTGTAGTTTACGCAAGCCGACCATGTCCAATCATCTCAAGCTATTTAAAATATTTTTTTTAAGCTAAAGACTACGCATTTCTTTTCGTAACAGAAACAAGGAAGGCTCTGATCTAGAAGATCCTGATCCGGATGATTCAACAAAACAACAACCGAATTAGAAGAGCTTTTTTCAAAGATCTGAACATTTTTAGTACCTTCAACATTCAACAGCCTATTATTTTCGTGTTATTTTATTTCCATAGGCGTTTCTATCATAACAATTGAACGAGACAACAGCCGTTGTTACCAGTACGCACGTGAACTAAATAGCGTAGCTTGTTCGCCGTTCAAATTGGCGACCTCCACTTAAATGACGATAACTTTAGAATGCTTTGCCGATTTCAACACAATAATTTTTCTATGAAAGCTAAATGAAATATGACATCTCAAGAAAAATAAAAGAAACTGGTTATATAAAATCACTGATTAGATTACACTTTATTTTGACTCACCCTGTATAGTTCAAACCTCATCGAAACATATCTTCTAAGATTGTTGTAACAAAAATTCGCGTTTAATAGCAGGTATTGTAGAGTATAATTTTTGCAATATGATCAAATCACTACCATCGCTAATGATAAGATTTCGTATTGGATAACGTGCACCAGTTATTTTGTTGAAAATTCATGACGAATTCATTTGTTCCTTGTCTAATAATCATATATTTCGGATCTAACGACGAAAAAGAACAAGATATTATTGTGATTTTGCGGTTACTATAGTAAAATCTAATGGACATTTTTTGAATCAAAACAATCTAAAGCATAATGAACATGGAATAGTTATATCGTAAGAGCTTTTGTAAAAGAGATACGTTTTTGTTAAGTGTAACCAAATACAATCCATAGGCTATGTAAAGGAGAAAGTAGGACTTTTCCCTGTTCTTTCTCATTCTCATCGTCAGATCATTGCCTTTTTTCTTTACCCACTTTTAGACATCTCTGACCAATTACGTTAAGATCAATACTCGCCATATGCAAATCAATTAGCATGTGAAATTTATTTTAATAATGCAGAACTGCAAGTGACTAAATATTCTTGAAAGTTAGCAAACATTTGAAAAGAATAACAGGGACAACTGACTGCAGGCTACAAAAATACCCGTCCTCATATTGCTGCTAAAAGCTTATAATGAGAGGTACTTATTAAGCCAAACATGACCAGCCTCTTCCTAATATCTCACTTGGGACTGTCGACTTTGTAGGTAAATCGTCAGAGATTTAATGGAAAGTACTTGTCTGTCTTAATAAAGCTAGGATATGGCCGGAAATTGTTTGTACTGGCAAAGACGTTAGAAAGTAATTAAAGTGTTAGGGTAAGAAATATGTAGAGTTCATGGAAAATCAATTATGTTACGACTATATTATTATATAATAATGTTTATCCAAAGTTCTGATTATATTCCGTATGGTAAAATAAAACAATGCATCATCCCTTATACCACTGCGCTCCTTAAAGTATATTGTAAAATACTGTTATACCTTGCTATCTCGTAAGATAGGAAATTGACTTGTTGAAATTCAGATTTGGTTAATGCACTTTTGTAAATAATTCAGTGGGCTCATCAATTTCCTTCTTATTTCAAATCGATCATCAACTTTCAATTCAGTAAAAGTTCAGCCTTGGTCAATGCACCGCTTACAAGTAATGCATGCAAAAGATTTTAAATTTCTGAAATAAAGAATCCGCTGGTTTGGTCATCAACTTTCAATTTGCGATTTAATATAATGAATCATCTCATTTGGCGCTATCTTTTTTATTTATGCATACGCACATGAAAAAAACGATCAACCAAAGTACTGTGTAATAAGAAAACATGTGTTTACCTAGATAGGTTCATTGATCTTTTTCTTTTCCATTGCATAATCAATTCAACTCATTTAGTAAGAGAAATTTAAGGAAAAATACAGCAAATTGATATGTCTCATGATGGCAAATTTGAGAAACGGGCATCATTAGTGTATCATAATGTTTCACCAGACGTTAACATTAAATTTTTGAGTCGGTAAAACACTCTCTAAATTTTAAGAGATTTTTTAATCCATTAACAGTTAACGACAGGCAAAGTACCACTAAACACATTGACATTAAAAACAATTATTAGTCAATCTTATGAGAATATAAACTACGTACGAATTAGATAAATTCATAACATATTTTTCATTAGGTATACTATGTTATGATAAACCCAATTTGAACACAAACAATCAGTTTTTCGCCATTTTGAGTAATCAATGGTTTCAAAATTCCGGAGGATCAAAAAGCGCAGCAAATTGCGTTTTTGTTGTTGTTGTTGTTGTTGTTTTTGAAGTGTTCGGTTCATTTTTGGACCTAATCTTAGTTTTGACAATATGTTTGAGCTGAAAGCTTGTTTTCTCATTTCAAACATTATCAGTTCTCGTCTCTCATATAACTCATATATTTTTTCGTACATATTTTTAAATAATTTGAAAGACACAAACTTAATAGTTAAATTTGATAAAGAGTTTAATAAAATTAGATAAATCCAATAAAACATTTTGGCCCGTATTCCAGAAAGATGTTTATCTAAACCCATTGTTTAACTGAGCATCAACTGTCGAGGAATGATACGCATCATTGCAGCTTTCAAGCAGACAAGTTCAATGAGTCGTGCTGTTGACGAGAAATAAAACCTTGATTTAGCTCAACACCTTTCTGGAATACGGGCCTTTGTGTATATCTGCATAAGCAAAAAGCATATTTTTTTCGACTTGTTAATCTTCTTTTGTCAATCAAAAATTAAAATTAAATCAAAACATATTTCTGGCACATGGAAGGAACTGCTGTGACAGTGCTGTCACGTTAAAAATATCAATTTTGATTGAAATGAAATTTATTATATCATTTGTGTCGCATTCAAGTGTCATTTTGGAAAAAAGTCGTGATTTGTGCACGATTTTAGCTTTTTTTAAAAATATTAGCATCTTCGGTTTCTACTCTCTAACTGTTAAAAATTCAATTTAAAAACATTTAAATAAAAATGAGTCAACTTGACATAGATATAAAAAACTGTTTTTCGGTCTATTTATAAAAAAAAACTTCAAACACAATCTCAACTATTTTGCCATACTGTAGATACTGTTATCCTTTGATGTCTCATAAGATGTGTAATTTACTTGTTGAAGTTCAGATTTGGTCAATGCTCCTTTGCACATAATTCAGAAAGCTCATCATCTTCCCCTTGTTTCCAATTCATCATCAACTTTCAATTTCGCAGAAGTTCAGTCTTGGTCAATGCACCTCTTACAAATGATGCATGCAAAATCCATTCAATTTCTCAAATGGATTCTCCTCTGGTTTGGTCATCAACTTTCAATTTACGATGTAATATAATGAAATATTCATCTCAATTGGCGCTATCTTCCTGCATTATGCATACGGACATGAAAAGCCTGATAAACGAAAGTACTGTGTGACAAGAAAACATTTGTTTACTTAAATAAGTTCATTAATCTTTTTCTCTTCCATTGCATTATTAATTCAAATATATTCCATGCACTCTTAAAAAGAAAGGAACAAATTGATCCGATAAAGTATCAAATATGAGCTTACCCTTTTCCGGATCAATTTTGATCCAAATTCTCTTCAAATTTGATCCCTTTCGGATCAAAAAAGAGTGTGTTTGATCCAAAAAGGATCAAATTGTAGGAGAATTTGGATCAAAATTGATCCGGAAAAGGGTAAACTCATATTTAATACTTTATCGGATCAATTTGCTTCTTTCTTTTTAAGAGTGCATGGAATATATTTGAACGTCAAATGTTGGTATATAATCCGACCCCGACCCCTTCCAATTCATGCCAGTCAATAATAGTAGTGCTTCTTTTCCGCTAAAAATACCCAAAATGGCTCTCCCCTCGTTAAATTGTAAGTTGAAAGGATTTTTTTTTAATTCATTAACCCTCATCCCCTGCCTATATCACTTGAGCAATCACCCCAACACAAAGTAGAATGAAACAATTTCAATGTTCATTTAACCATGGTCATGAAACAATTTCAGTTATAAGGAAATTACTTAACTATACTTTTAAGTTGGAAGTTATAAACAAGTTATAAACTAAACAAAAATGAAGAAATAACAAAATAAGAACGGCTTAGATTTAGCAAAGGGCGCTCGTATGCATTCACCAACAAATATTACACTTGAGTTAAACACTTTTACAAGCGTGAGTTCGCTCTGAACTTCTCCTCTCTTGACAAAAAATAAAATAGTGTTAAAGGCAATTATTTTTAATTCAATAATTCAATAAAGTAACATTATAGCGTAGTGAGCGTCTTTTTCTAGACGGATGCTTGCGCTTTACAAGTTTCCATTATTATTATTATTACCAGAGTATATCAAAGGAAATGTGGATTATAACTGCCGACGAACGTGAGTATCATGATAGGTATTCTTATATTCCTTATAGAATATCCAGCTGAAAATAAGGTTAATGTTCATACTGAGACGAAATTTATTGGAAATTCAATTTAGGAGATTTGAGTTTTGATTTCATTTGACGATAAATTAGTTGAAAAACTAGTTAACTCATAGGTTAAGTAAGTATGGCATTATCAAGGTTATGTATGTAAAACAAATGCAACGCTATTCGTGTTTTCAATAAAAGATAAAATATATCTTAAAAATACCTTTTAGCTAAAATTTAGGCTGTATGATATGGATTTCATTGATGCAAATATGGAATTGTACCTTTTAGATATATCACATTCGACGCTTTTGTCAAAATATTTAATTCCTGTCTTTTTAAAACTAAAATCGTCCAAAATGAATATCAAGGATGAACTTACGACTTACTAAGTCGATCCAAATCAAACAGACCTATTTTTAGATTTTTTTTCTGTAAATATCAAACTTCATGAAAGAAAAATTGTTTTTTCTCTTGACCCAACGATATTTATAGATTTCAAAATGTACATATAGTATGAAATGGTCGAGTCTTTACACATTGGACAATTTAAAACTTAAATCTGCTTTTAATAGCAGGTATTATATGGTATAATGTTTGTAATGTGATCGAGTAACTAACCTCGCAAATGATAAGACTTAGTACTGGATAATGTACACATGTTTTCCGATTCTTGTTG
This sequence comes from Ophiothrix spiculata, assembly GCA_000969725.1. Classification (NCBI taxonomy): domain Eukaryota; kingdom Metazoa; phylum Echinodermata; class Ophiuroidea; order Amphilepidida; family Ophiotrichidae; genus Ophiothrix; species Ophiothrix spiculata. Next base: position 15,099 of record JXSR01S057182.1, on the reverse strand, counting down.
AATATTCATGAAAAAATCATTTTTTTTTTCTTGACTAATAATCATGTATTTCAGATCTAGCGCCGACAAAGAACAGAATTGTGCTTTTACGGCTACTATAGTAAAATCAAATGGGCATTTTTTTTTTCGATCAAAGGCAATCTAAAACTTAATGTACATGGAATAGTTACAATATCGTAAGAGCTTTTGTAAAAGAGATACATTTTTGTTAAGTGTAATCCAATCCAATCCATAGACTATGTAAAGAAGACAGGAGGGCTTTTATACATTCTTTCTCATTCTCATCGTCAGATTATTACATTTTGTCTAACCCACTTTTAGATATTTAGACAACTCTGACCAATTACGTTCAGAGCAGCACCCGTCATATGCAAATCAGTTAGCATGTGACATTTGTTATCTTAATAATGCAGAGCTGCAAGTGACTAAATATTCTTGAAAGTTAGCAAACATTTGAAGGGAATAACAGGGACAACTGACTGCAGGCTACAAAAATACCCGTCCTCATATTGCTGCTGAAAGCTTATAATGAGAGGTACTTATTAAGCCAAACATGACCAGCCTCTTCCTAATGTCTCACTTGGGACTGTCGACTTTGCAGGTAAATCGTCAGAGATTTAATGGACAGTAATTGTCTGTCTTAATAAAGCTAGGATATAGCCGGATATTGATGTACTGGCAAAGACGTTAGAAAGTAATTAAAGTGTTAGGGTAAGAAATATGTAGAATTCATGGAAAATCAATTATGTTACGACTAAATTATTATATAATAATGTTTATCCAATGTTCTGATTATGTCTTTTTATAGTATTAACAATGTGTTTATTGTCTGTCTATTCCGGTGTTGGTGTGTTATTTTTTTTATTCCGTATGGTAAAATAAAACAATGCATCATCCCTTATACCACTGCGCTCTTTACAGTATATTGTAAAATACTGTTATACCTTTATATCTCGTAAGATAGGTAATTAACTTGTTGAAATTCAGATTTGGTCAATGCACCTTTGTAAATAATTCAGTGGGCTCATCAATTTCCTTCTTATTTCAAATTGATCATCAACTTTCAATTCAGTAAAAGTTCAGCCTTGGTCAATGCACCGCTTACAAGTAATGCATGCAAAAGATTTTAAATTTCTGAAATAAAGTATCCGCTGGTTTGGTCATCAACTTTCAATTTGCGATTTAATATAATGAATAATTCATCTCATTTGGCGCTATATTTCTTATTTATGCATACGCACATGATAAAACCGATCAACCAAAGTATTGTGTGATAAGAAAACATGTGTTTACTTAGATAGGTTCATTGATCTTTTTCACTTCCATTGCATAATCAATTCAACTCATTTAGTAAGAGAAATTTAAGGAAAAATACAGCAAATTGATATGTCTCATGATTGCAAATTTGAGAAACACGTATCATAATGTTTCACTAGACGTTAACATTAATTTTATGACTCGGTAAAACACTCTCTAAATATTAAGAGATTCTTTTAATCCATTACCAGTTAACGACAGGCACACTACCACTAAACACATTGAAACTAAAAAACAATTATTAGTCAATCTTACGAGAATATAAACTACGTACGAATTAGATAAATTCATAACACATTTTTCATTAGGTAGACTATGTTATGATAAACCCCATTTTGAGCACAAACAATCAGTTTTTCGCCATTTTGAGTAATCAATGGTTTTGGACCTATTCTTAGTTTTGACAATATGTTTGATGCTGAAAGCTTGTTTTCTCATTTAAAACATTATTAGTTCTCGTCTCTCATATAACTCATATATTTCGTACATATTTTTACATAATTTGAAAAACACCAACTTTTAAGTTGGTGTTTAACTATTTAACTATTAAAATAGTTAAGTTTAATAAAGTTAGATAAATCCAATAAAACGTTTTTTGTATATATGCATAAGCAAAAAGCATATTTTTTCGATTTGTTAATCTTATTTTGTCAATCAAAAATTAAAATTAAATCAAAACCTATTTCTGGCACACGGAGGGAACTGCTGTGACAGTGCTGTCACGTTAAAAATATCGATTATGATTGAAATGAAATTTAATATATTTGGTTATTGCTCTCTAACTGTTAACGGCAGGTAAAATTCAATTTAAAAACATTTAAATAAAAAATGAGTCACCTTGACATAAATATAAACATTTGTGTCGGTAGATTTATTTTTAAAAAATCAAACATAATCTCAACCACTTTTCCCATACTATATGATACTGATATTCTTTGATGTATCATAAGATAGGTAATGTACTTGTTGAGTTCAGATTCAGATTTGGTCAATGCACCTTTGTACATAACTTCGTAAGCTCATCAACTTCCCCCTTGTTTCAAATTGATCATCAACTTTCAATTTAGCAAAAGTTCAGTCTTGGTCAATGCACCTCTTACAAATGGATTTTCCTCTGGTTTGGTCATCAACGTTCAATTTACGATTTAATATAATGAAATATTCATCTCAATTGGCGCTTTCTTTCTGCATTATGCATACGGACATGAAAAGACTGATAAACGAAAGTACTGTGTGTAAGAAAATATTTGTTTACTTAGATAGGTTCATTGATCTTTTTCACTTTCATTGCATAATTAAGTCAACTCATTTAGTAGATAAGTTTAAAGAAAACACAGCAAATTGAAATGTATTATAATGAAGAATGTGAGAAAAAGCATTATTGTATCATAATGTTTCATCAGATATTAACATTGTAAATTTGAGACGACAGAACACTGTCTGTCTAAATATTGATAAGTTTTAAGAATAATGGTATCTTTGGTTTTTACATTATAACTCTTCACGACAGTTGTATAGTTCATAAAACACTAATGGAATGAAACCATTCTGTGCGTAAAGTTAATCATGGAATTAATTTTAGTTATAAACTTAACTATGGAATTAATCGACTTTAGTTTTTAAGTTAACTATGGAATGAATAGTTGGTTGTTAAATAAACTAAGGAATGAAACCATTTTAGTTGAGGCAACAACCTCCCTACACTTTTATGTAGGGAGTTACAGACACATTTTAAAAAGATGAAGAAATATAAAAAAGCTAAAATAAGATCAATATAGATTTACCAAAAGACGAACTTATGGATTCACCAACAGATATTTCACTTAAGATAAACATTTTACAAGCTTGAGGAGGCCCTGAACTTCCCTTCGCTTGACAAAAAATAAAATAGTTTTAAAGGTTAGTATATTTAAATCAAAAAGTAATAACCAGAGGCAGAGTATATCAAAGGAAACATGATTATTGCAACCGACGAACGTGATCATCATTATTTGCTTGATAAATAAATAGGTATTCCTATATTCCTTATAGAATATCCAGCTGAAAAATAAGGTTAATGATCACACAGAGATGAAATTATTGGCAAGTCAATTAAAGAGATGAGGAATTGAGGAGTTCAGGCTATAAGAATATCTTAATGGGGATATTTCATGTTCGATTTTTATGTTTTTTTATTTTTATGAAAGACTCTATACAGAAGGCGACGAAATAAACCCTGTTCTACGGCCAGGTGGACCTTTAAAGTAGAGTCGGTCGGGCGGTCGATTTTTCCCCTAAATTAACCAAAAAATCCAAATAAGTCAGGAAATCAGGAAATTTTATTTTTAAAAAAAGGCAAAAATTTGTTAAATTTTGAAGGAAAAAAAAAGGATCATTTTTTAATGATTTTAGCAAAACTACAAAATCAAATCTTAAAAGCTGCAAATTTACTCACAGTATCCTCTTTTAAATGGTGATAAGAAAATTGAAAACAAATATAAGTGGTAGTTTGTATCACCTGATCTCTTCGAAATTTCAAACGCTTTTAGTCATGATACGTATGGGATTACAATTGACAATTCAACTCATTTGAAAAATGTGACAGTTTATTATGTGTAAGTATGCAAAAATGTATTTGTGATCATGACATCCAGCAACGTTAGCCTAAAGGTAAACATTTTATTACAAGATTGAAAATCTACGTTGCACACCTTGTTTTGACTATTTACTTCCGGCCATCAATCAAGATATATGTTACACGATAAAAATAAAGTTTGTAGAATTTAAAAATGCTATTGAAATTTATCATTCATCTGTATACGTTACCTTCCTCGCTTCTCCCTGAAAATCAATGAATGTCTTTCACTACCGATGTCCGTACATACATTCAGGAAGGCACTTACGAATTTTGATGACATTTACTGTATTGATGTCGCATTCAAGATTTTTTGTATCATGCATCTACATCGATCTGGCTTAAGTAGAGTTTTTTCGCATATCCACGAAACAATATTACCGACGTTTTGATCTGTATTATAATATGTAGAAGTTTCGTTTGCATTTTTATGTGTTGATACTAGCAAACACGAGTGGTGCACTGTTAAAAATTCCCGGAAATTACACTGTAAACCCTGCATTTTTTCAGTAATATTATTTCATTTCATGCAATTTTCCCATTAATATGGAAAAGCGGAGATTTTTTTTTCATTCATTTAAATTCGACGGGTTAATTTCCACTATTTACAAATATTTCCCGTAAATGTGCTTTAAAAGTAAAAAAAAAATAAGAAAAACTTGAAAAATCTTAACTTTATTCAGTGATAATAATTAAATAGATATTCGAAGTTTAATTCGTTTAAAAACTTCAATCAATCGGTCTCAATCAGTTGTCAATGTAAATGTCCCCGTTCGAATGACTTATAAAAATTTACTAAATATATAATTAGGCCACGTATTGAACTAATAACAGGAATCGCCCGTTAAATATTATGGAAAGCCAAAAACTCTGTTGCAAAGGTTGTCCCGTCTTTCGTTTAATGATTTTACCGCGTGTATCTAACAACGAACAGAAATAAAGCATATTATATAGATATATTATATTTAATTTCATTCACAGTAATTCTCTGATTTTTTTAAATTCATCATTACCCCTAGTTCTCCGAAGGGGGGGGGGGGGTTGCAACAACCCCCCTACCGAATTTTTTTCTGTCGTCCTTTGTTTATCCTTTGCGCTTATTCTAGTGAATTTTTTTTGACCCTACCACCTTCAGAGAGGTCACAGTGTCCGTTCAAAGTTCGAAGGTCAGGGGGGGGGGTTGGTGTAACTCCGTGATTTTAAAAATGTATTTTTTACTCATTTATATAGCAGATATCCATTTCAAACTTTGTATTTAGGTAAAACTAGTCATTTTCTACAATATTTAGCAAAAAACCACATGAAAATCGGATATTCCTACGATTTTTTAGAAAATTTTGATTTTTGCCTATATTTTCCGTACAAATGCCGATTTTCAACATTTTGGTAATTATGACGTCATAGTGACGTTATACATTTATGGATGACCTTGAATTTGGTATCAATGGAAAGAGGGGACTGATATCTATCCAGTGGTACCACATACGGGGGTCTGGGAGACTCCCTATAAACAATTGAGGGGGGGGGTTGCAACAACCCCCCTTCCCCTTCGTATAATATGTTTGTGAAAATCGCTCCGTAAACTAGGGTTAAAAAATAACTTAACTAAAAATGAAAATATATGTCTTCTTGTTGTTTTACTTATGTACAAGTAGAAATATTGGGTCAAAACTAATCGGGTTATGTATCATTAAATCTAAGTTTAATATCGTTAATTAATTAAATGTTAGATACCTCTGTAAGAAAATTCTTTGATTAAAATGGCGACAATTAGGCATTTACGTCATTACAGAATGCAAGAGATACCTTGACAGTGTTAGTCACTTTGTTTGAAAATGATTGTCCCTCGGGTTTTAAATATTCAAGCGTAAGCGCTATACAATCTATCATTTACGTTTTTCAAATAATCTCTCCTTATTCTAGAATAGACATCTACAAGTTCAATATTTTTACAAGATAATATTGATTTTATATTTTGAAGGGGATTTTGTGAAATGTTATTAGGATGTCCATATACACATTCTGGGTCACGCATCAACATCGATCTGACATAATTTTAGTTCCTCTTAGTTTACCTAGCAAACAAGGTCTCAGTCCCCGTTGAACAAAACATAATTGACCCCAGAAGATGTTTTATGAAAATAAAGGTAGTAACGTGAGCAAAATATACTTAGTCAGATATCTGTTAAAGATTAAACTTACGCTAGAATCATGAGTAATAAAAGCTTGTAACTTTAAAGTGTTCCTTTCTATTGACTTAGGTTTAGTCGAGTTTAGATTGTATGGTGCAACATATTTATCCTAAATCGCATCTATTTATCTGATCATAATTTAATTAAATTGTTTGATTCGATTTCAAAGAAAATATAGCGATCTTACTAAATTAGTAAAAAGAAACTTAACGTTTGCGCATGAAAGAGCAGCGTCGCCGATAAAATTTTATATAACGCCATACACGGTAGGAAAAAAGATTCCAATGACGAAAATGGTTTTTACCGCATGGTATTTTATAATAAACTAAACAAACAGTTAGAAATCCAAACAAAATGGCCTGTAGTCTAGTCAATTTACATATTAAACTTCTTCCAAGTGAAATTAATGAATGCTCGGCACGCAAAAATAATATCCTGCTATACTGGTTCCATTATTGTATAATAATGATTAATACCGAAAGATTAGTGGAAAATTGTCATCTAAACTAGAAAAAAGAAATCACTTAATTGTGGGGATATTCTTATATTGCATTAGCATTTGCCATAATGGCGCAAATTGGCAATTGCCAGAATGGACCAGATTGGCAAAAATCTCCTGTGTACATTATTATACAATGATGTATGTCGTTTTTATAGTATTATCAATGTGTTTATTGTCTGTCTATACCAATATTGGTGTGTTCATTTTTAGATTCCGTATGGTAAAATATAACAATGCATCATATACGTATTCCTTATATCACTGCGCTCCTTACAGTTCGAAAAAAAATGTGAAATATTCCATACTGTAAAATAGTGTTATACCTTGATATCTCATGAGATAGGTAATTAACTTGTTGAAATTCAAATTTGGTCAGTGCACCTTTGTACATAATTCAGTAGGCTCATCAATTTCCTTCTTATTTCAAATCGATCATCAGCTTTCAATTTAGTAAAAGTTCAGTCTTGGTCAATGCACCGCTTACAAGTCATGCATGTAAAAAAAATCAACTTCTGAATTAAAGTCTCCGCTGGTTTGGTCATCAACTTTGCGATTTAATATAATGAATAATTTATCTCATTTGGCGCTATCTTTTTTCTTTATGCATACGCACATGATAAGACTGATCAACCAAAGTTTTGTGTGATAAGAAAACATGTGTTTACTTAGATAGGTTCATTGATCTTTTTACTTCCATTGCATAGTTAATTAAACTCATTAAGAAAGATAAGTTTAAAGAAAAATATAGCAAATTGAAATGTCTCATGATGGCGAATTTGAGGAACGGGCATCATTATTGTGTCATACTGTTTTTAAAATAGAACTATTTTTTTGATTTATTAAAACGACAAGCAATGTTCCAGTAAACACATTGAAATTTAAAAAAAAAACAATAATTACGAGAGTATAAACTACGAACGAATTTTTTAAAATTATAGCACATTTTTGACCATGTTATGATGACCCCAATTTGAACACCAGAAATCAGTTTTTCGCCATTTTGAGTAATCAAAAAAGAGAGGATCAAAATGTGCAGCAAATTGCGTTTCTTTGTTTTGAAATGTTTGGTTCATTTTTGGACCTATTCTAAATGTTGACAATATGTTTGATGCTGAAAGCTTGTTTTCTCATTTAAAACACTATCAGTTCTCGTCTCTCATGTAACTCATATATTTCAAACATATTTTTACATAATTTGAAAACCACCAATTTATTTTGATAAAGAGTTTAATAAAATAAGATAAATCCAACAAAATATTTTGAGTAAATCTGCATAAACATAGAGCATATTTTTTTCGATTTGTTTATCTTTATTTTGTCAATCACAATCTAATTTAAAACATAAACTATTTCTGGCACAAGGAGGGAACTGCTGTGACAGTGCTGTCACGTTAAAAATATCGATTATGATTGAAATGAAATTTATCATATCATTTGTGTCGCATTCAAGTGTCATTTTGGAAAAAGTCGTGATTTGTGCACGATTTTAGGTTTTACAAATATTAGCAGGTTAGGTTTTACTATCCAACTGTTAGCGGCAGGCAAAATTCAATTTTGAAACATTTAAATAAAAATGAACCAACTTGACATAAAAACAAATCTCAAATAGTTTTGCCATATTATAAGATATTGTTATTCTTTGATGTCTCATAAGATAGGTAATTTACTTGTTGAAGTTCAGATTTGGTCAGTGCACCTTTGCACATAATTCAGACAGCTCATTATCTTCCCCTTATTTTCAATTGATCATCAACTTTCAATTTTGCAAAAGATCATTCTTGGTCAATGCACCTCTTACAAATGATGCATGCAAAAACCTTTCAATTTCTAAAATGGAATATCCTCTGGTTTGGCCATCAACTTTCAATTTACGATTTAACATAATGAAATATTCACCTCAATTGGCGCTATCTTTCTGTATTTTGCATACGGACATGAAAAGCTTGATAAACGAAAATACTGTGTGAGAAGAAAACAATTGTTTACTTAAATAAATTCATTGATCTTTTTCTCTTCCATTGCATTATTAATGCAACTCATTTAAGTTTAAAGAAAACATAGCAAATTAAAATGTTTTATAATGAGTAATGTGAGAAAAAGCATCATTTTATGTTTCATTAGACATTAAATATTTTAAATTCCAGACGGCAAAACACTGTTTTAATATTGATAGGTTTTAACAGTATTAAATTCTTTATTTTTACGCTCTAAGTGTTAATAACAGTTGTAGAGTTGACCACACTCTTAAAAAGAAAGGATCAAATTGATCCGATAAAGTATCAAATATGAGCTTACCCTTTTCCGGATCAATTTTGATCCAAATTCTCCTCAAATTTGATCCTTTTCGGATCAAAAAAGGGTGTGTTTGATCCAAAAAGGATCACATTTTAGGAGAATTTGAACACCAGAAATTAGTTTTTCGCTATTTTGAGTAATCAAAAAAGAGAGGATCAAAAAGTGCAGCACATTGCGTTTCTTTGTTTTGAAGTGTTCAGGTCATTTTTGGACCTATTCTAAATTTTGACAATATGTTTGATGCTGAAAGCTTGTTTTCTCATTTAAAACACTATCAGTTCTCGTCTCTCATGTAACTCATATATTTCAAACATATTTTTACATATTTGAAAACCACCAATTTATTTTGATAACGAGTTTAATAAAATTAGAAAAATCAAACAAAACATTTTGTGTAAATCTGCATAAACGAAAAACAATTTTTTTTTTTCGATTTGTTTATCTTTATTTTGTCAATTACAATTTAAATTAAAACATAAACTATTTCTTGCACACAGAGGGAACTGCTGTGACAGTGCTGTCAAGTTAAAAATATCGATTATGATTGAAATGAAATTTATTATATTTGGTTATTGCTCTCTAACTGTTAACGGCATAAGCACTAATACAATTTATCATTTACGTTTTTAAATAATCTTTCCTAATTCTAGAATAGACAAGATCAATGTTTTTACAAGATAATATTGATTTTATATTTTGAAGGGGATTTTATGAAATGTTCTTGGGATGTCCATACACACATTCTGGGTCACGCATCAACACCGATCTGACCTAATTTTAGTTCCTCCTATTTTACCTAGCAAACAAGGTCTTAGTCCCTGTTGAACAAAACATAATTGACCCCAAAAGTTATTTTATAAAATTAATAAAGATAGTAATGTAAGCAAAATATACTTATTCGAGTCAGATATATGTTAAAGACTACACTTACGCTAGCATCATGAGTAATAAAAGCTTGTAACTTAAACGTGTTCCTGTCTACACTCTTAGAAGGCCGGTATCAAATATACGAGTAGTTTTCGGGATCATTTTATTTTGATCCTTTAAGGATCACTTTTGATCCAAAATGGATCGTTTTGATCCTTTTTTGGATCAATATATACAAAAGGATCAAATTTACCAGGATCATTTTTGATCCTTTTTTAGGATTATTATATTTTGATCCTTTTTGATTACAATATCAAATTTTTGATCCGTATTTCTGGATTATAATTTGATACGGAAAGGATGAGCTCATATTTGATACCGTGTTTGGATCTAAGGTGATTTTTGTCTCATATTTCATCCTGGCTTGGTTTACTCCGTGTACGCTACATAGCAGGTGTTGTCAATAATGATATAAATACGATAATTACACCCCGTTTGATAAATGCCTCGCAGTGGCCAAGTGGTTAGAGCGATGGTCTCGTAGTTATGGTCACTGATACGTGCTGGCGGCGTGGTTTCAAGCCCTGCTAGGGTCACTCCAGTGATATATTTTTAGGCAGATCTTTTTATAACAAATATTTGATCCTTTTTTCGGATCAAGCATTTTGATCCTTTTTTGGGGATCACTTTGATCCTTAAAGGATAAGCTCATATTTGATACCAAAAAAGGATCAAAATTGATCCTTTTTGTCTCATATTTGATCCTTGCTTTCTAAGAGTGTATTGACCAAGTTTGGCATGTATTGCGCAATAATTATTTTCCTAAACTCGCATCTATTTATCTGGTGGTGGTGCACAAGTGAATTCGATTCAAAGAAATAATAGCACCCCTTTTTAAATGAAAAATAAGAAACGTAACGTTTGTGCATGAAAGAGCAGAAAAAAATCGTTCGTTACCGATATAGTTTCATATAACGCCATCATAAGGTAGCTTAGCGCATGGAATTTTATGATAAGCTAAACAAACAGTTGCAAATCCAAACAAAATGGCCTGTACCCTAGTCAATTTTCAGGATAAACTTCTTTTAAGTGAAATTAATAAATGCTCATCACGCACGATAATATCCTGCTATACTTGTTCTATTATTGTATATATAATAATGATTAATCTTAAAAGATTAGCGGAAAATTTTCACCTAAACTTTGATAAGACATCATCTAGCTGTGGGGAGATTCTTATGTTGCATTACCTATATAAATAAAGTGGAAGAACTTCAAAAGGCTGCAAAAGATGTAATGCACATTACACAAGTGGTGTTTACAAAGCATGGATTTAATTTTAAGGTCCTCGGTTTGCTTATGCTAAAACTTGAGGATACGTGAAATTCCCTTTATTAACTTCTTATTGTTTTGAGAAAACCCGTACAAAACTCAGGGAGCTGATCCGGACAGCGATGGTGCCTATATGGGCTAATCAATATTCATTACCCGTGGAGGTTGCCGCAGAACATGAAATGATGATTGTCGTGGAGTGGAGTTTACAAAGGCGACATTGGTCAGCAAACAACAAGTGCGCAGAGGCTGCGTGCAATTACAAATAACATAGCGCACTATAAAATCCCTTGTATTTTTAAATTATTTTTTAATCATTTGAAAAACAATTATAGTTAATGTTTTTGTTATAATAGTTATGCATATCACGTACAAAAACGTAGTCGAAATTAATGTTGTTTCACTAGTTTACTAATCACAGGAGCTTTACACAACATCCTGTAGGCTGGTCAAGATTCAAAAAGTAATAACTATGAATACTTTTGAGTGGTGTTAATGAATATGCAGCGCCATGTAATAATATCCTGTTATATTATGTCAACATTATTGCTTAACTCGTTTCTGACCATAAGAGTTCTATTTATAGAGTTCCATGCAGTAACCTAAATCTTGAAAAGACAGGGTCGGTTTGTATATAGAGACATAAGTATTTAACAATAATGTACGAGTATAATACCTAAACTGATCTTTGATTGGTTGTAAGCTTTACTTAAGGGTAACTTCGTCTACTCAAGAAAATGTAACTCCTAACTATTTTTAATCATGAAAAGATAAATAGTTTCCATTGCATTTGTGGGGACTCGAACCATGGGTTATGGCAGGGGTTAGTCATGCAATACGAAGCGTGCTATCCAGGCTGCGTTGAGATCGTGAACTAAAATCTAAAACATAAAAATGTTGATAACTTAGATATTATATAGAAACATGCAATTCATAGCTCAAAACAGGTCGATCTCAGAGTCGTAATTCACGTCCGGCTTTTCAGGCAAAACAACTCGGGTTTGTTACAATATCATTGTAATTCAATAGAAGTATCAGGCCTACAAAATTTAAACAATCGAATTGTTCGAACATCATGAAATTATGAGGTTTCGGCGAAAAAGGCGTCAAATTTTCGAAGTAGTCTATTGACGTCATTTTGATCTTGATAATGGACCTGAAATCACCAGTAAAGGTTAATGTACAAACTAGAGACTCAATTATTTATTATTTAGAGACTTATTTAAGTACGCCAAAATTGTGATATTCTGATATGTGTAAGTAGGTAAAAACTTGCAGTAAAAATGACGTTAAGCCGAGCGAGACGATTTAGGGACTGTAGCCTTAAATTCAGGGCCCTAATAATCTCTGGACTTCAGTTTCTAAAATAAAATAAAATAATAATTTTGTTCATCTTGTAACTTTTTATGTTCTAACGAAGCGAAAATGAGGATCTGATTTTAGTCGTTGTCGCCAGTAAATTTAGTCTTTGAGCTACGCTGTCAACATTACGGCGATGAGCTTCTGTGTCATAAAAGCATTTGGCTCATTCAAGGGAAAATAAAACTTTATTTTGACTTCAAAAAATTTGCTTTTTTATTTGACTATAAAAGCAGGTGTTTAATTCATACGTGTTTTTTTTTCTTGGTTCGTGAGAAGTGTTTCCCAAACAGAAATTGTAAAGTTTTTCTATCCGTGCATGAATGAGCACAAGTTTGAACTCAAAAATGTCACAAACGTTACCAAAAAGTTACACCAAAATGTCACAAACGTAACCAAACAAAACAATGCATTAAAAGAAATTCCATTAATAGAATTACCCAACACTTGAAATTATTTAAGAATACGCTCGTATGTCACAAATCATCTGTGGGGAGTGCAATACAAAATTCGCTAACATGTCAGAGAAATTTAACTTTTAAGTCATTTAGTGCAAAACAACATAACCGTGCGATGTTACAAACATTACCGAACGTTACATGGACTTTATTCAGGATTTGGGGGATTAATTTTATTTTTAAACACCTACATATATTTTCCCCCCATGGGCAATATAATCAACAACAAATTCGTGGATAGAATGTCTATGCTAGAAGCTGAAGCCATTTAAACGTTAATTTGGAATTACCAATTTGAGTAACAAGGAAATCAGTCGGGACTCAAATGTATGAAGCTAGCCAGCGATGGTAAAATGAGGAGAGAAGGAATGGGGAAAAAAAGAAAAACAAGAGGAAAGGGAAAACGAGGTGATAAACAAAGCCAAAAGTAACAAGCTCCCTCAGACACTTTCCCCTTATTACGTCCCTGTTAAAAATGGTAGTACCGGTTATTTTAGCGGTTGTAGATTTCTCTATACCGCTCTTTGTTTAATTGCTTTGGTTTACACCATCAATATGACTTATACAAAATTATTTATAACTCTCAACATTCCATCTCGTTCTAATCATCTTAAAAGCAATTGAGAAACTTTGCATTGATTTACATTTAATTTGATACTTTCTTTTGAATCGGATACATCATTAAAAACATACCTATGAATAGTCATGCCCTTGAAGCAAGTAAAACTAATAATGAATAGTACACTTGATATTGAGGAGATACTTTAGTTCAATCAGAATTGAATTAATTTGTATGATTCCTTGACATTTAAGATAATAACATAACGAAGCGATTATCAACTTTATTTTTTGTACATTTTATGATGAAATTTTTTGTATAGAAACTTTCCCGTGTGGGGTTTGACAGAAATTGCAGCTGTAATGACGTGCTCGTATTAACCCTTGTCTTCCTGAGCCTGTTTTGGTTTCCTAAGGACCCTGTGATTTCGAAATTGGGACCCGCAAAGTATAGGGTAGAGTCTTCTCTTTCCATTAATACCAAGATCATGATAATCAAAAATCGGTCTAGGTGTTACATAATTATGACGTCACATGTATTTAGGGACCGATAAAGATCGACTTTGTGCAAAAATGACCACGTTTTCAAAAAATCGTTATAAAATATCTAAATATCATATTTTCGTCGCGTTTTTTTGCTAATGAATGGAGGGACATTAAAAAATTGGTTATAGATATTAGTTAATTAATAACATTGCAATAAAATAAGCAGTGTTTTGGAATAATGAACTTCACATTGGTGATTGTTGCTAGTGCCTTTGAACAAATCAAACTTCGTGTCTGAAGATCACATGTCACGCGTTGGTATAGTGAATGAGCAGAGCATTACAGTATTCAAAAAGATAATGACTGTTTTGCCATTTAGAAAGGCGTGATCCATAGGCAGGCGGTATAGGACACGATATATAGCATTTACTAGATTTAGGGACGAGGGATTTCTAAAAGGAAAATTCAGATTACGATTTACGTGTATCTCTATTGGGTCACGTGACTCACTTATTGAAGAAAATAATTACAAAGATCTTATTTTTACCTTTCATCATAAAATTCGAAAAGTGTTCTTATAGTAATTAACATAATTATTTTATTCTAAATCCGCTGGGGTTCACGCGTGAACCCCAATTTTTATGTTATCATATTTTTTTTAGCGATTACGAAAATAATTTTAGTATCCAACCCGGAAGTTGCGTTTTTCTACGAATTAGCCAACGGTTACGCCAGAGGCGGTATAGGACATGACGTAGCCGGGGATCGGCTATGATATCATACGGCAACTAGCAACTAGTTGCCACGACCTGCACCGCCTGATCCATGGGCGTGATCAACTAATTTGGTTTGTTGCGCTCCTGTATAATATTCTCATTTAGTAATATTTTGGAAAAGTACACTGTTACAAGAAAATAAGGACTTCAAGTATTTAAATTAAGTCATGTGATTAGTTTGTTGCTAGTTTATTTGATTGTTTAGTAATTAGAACTGTAAAAAAATGTTTTTAAATTTAATTTCTCTTATTTTATTCAACTCGTGCTATTTTTTGGATTTTGGATGCAGTATTTTAGACAACAATTGGGATTTCATTTTTACTGGTACTATTCAATTATTTGA
>JXSR01S057180.1:70716-83491 GCA_000969725.1 Ophiothrix spiculata | reverse complement strand
CTTAATCGGGATCCTCTTAAATGGGATTTTCGGTTAATTGACCTATTTTCAGTTAGGGAACCGTTTCTTTATGTACAAAATTGACCTGTTAATCAGGACATTTCTCCTGATAAACAGGATAAATGTCGGCAAAATGCATTAATTTGATGAAAATTTCCTATAAAATTATGATAGTTAAGCTTAAAATCTAAAACCACAATTCCAAATTCTGTTGAAAATCTCAGCAAGAATATCAATCCATCCAAGAGGTCTCTTAAAATTCTTTCACTGTGTCCATTTTTTATCAGCTCATGAATATAGTTTATGTTTTAGTGTGAAAACATCTGACTTATCATACTTATGGCTATTTCTGTATTTTGTTTAATCGGGACAACTGGTTAATCAGGATATTTTTGCTACTCCCGAGGTGTCCCAATTAAGCAGCGTCAACTGTACTACCAGGTGGTGAGTTCCCCCAGTGACGAGACATTTCATGTGGTTTAATCACATGACAAAATCAACATTTTATGTTTTTTATTTTTTGTGTACAGAAATCAATATACTGTAAAAGGAGAAATTTGTGAAAATAAAAAGTTGCGATATGTAACTTCATTAATTATTCAAAGTTTCTGCCAAAAAACATAACAAAATATGTAACAAACAAATCAATCATGCTTAATCTCATACTGTGTGTCGAAAAAGGTATCGAATTTGGAAGTTCAGTCATTAAACCAGCTAAATCACAATTGATGTAAATGGAGACTTGCCATTTACTTTTGAAATCAACCTTCCACACTTATGCACCGATAATTAGAAATGTAGTTGTTTATAGAGTCTTACGGTAAGCTTACTCATTGAAATAATGCATGTCTATTTTGGATAATCGCGAAAATCAAACTGACAAAACGTCTCTTTTAAAAAATCATAAAAATATCTTCTTGTAGAAATTTAGACTTTACAGTAAGTCCCACATAGGTTGTAAAATGCAAAAGCTTTTCTGAGATCACTTCACAAATACTGTATACACCGCTATTTTTGTATAGAATGTCTTGCATTTGTCTTGTTTTGAAATTTGTACAAAAGTTGATTTAGCAATTTCAAATATTCCTGTTTTGTAATATTCACTCTTTTATTACAAATTCAAAATCTAAATTCATGTGAAAATTACTGTATATACAGTATTCCTTGGCTGGACCACTGTGCTGAAAGATTTGGCTCTCTTGTCCATAAGAGAATTTATAGCAAAATACACTTTCAAACTAATGTCTTCAAAATTCAACTAATTAAAATAAACTTCTACAAACATGAATCTGATCCAATTACTCTTCTGACAAACACAAATTTAACAGCCTGTGATTGGCTGAAATCTTACTTTGTTACTCATAAGGCCAAAATAAAAAATGTATGGTTGCCCTCCACAGCTTTTTTCAGAGTGGGTCGGTCGGGCGGATTTTTTTTTTTTTTTTAATTTTTTTTTTCAATACTCCTCCACGGACCGCTAGGTCAATCGGCCACTTCAGCCTTTACAACTTCCCCCGCGACATCCGAATGAAAACAATCAAATACCTCTTGCAGTGATTGTGATATCCTGATCGTTTTGAGGGTTGAAAGAAGGCATGTAGACCCTCTTTTCACATTATAACATGTTTTTTTTTGTATTTTTCAATAAGTTTTGCATATTTTTGAGGAAAAAAAAAATTTCAATAAAAAATGTTTTGGGTCGGGCTGAAAAATAGGGTCGGTCGGTGGAGGGCAACCAAACATTTTTTTTTTTGGCCTAAGAGTGCATTTTTTTTTTAGGGGGGGGGGGTTCAAACCACCAGTATAATATTTACGCACAATTTTGAATGCATTTCATTTACAACTTTGCAAAGCTGGAATGAACTACAATCGTAAAAGGTCCTTGACATTTTGATCGTAATTTACTTTGAAAAATATGGCGTAGTTTAAACACCTGCCTTCAATATAATAGCATATAAGGCCAAGTAAAAAATAAAACATGTTTCTCGTCCGGTTTTTGAAAAAAAGGAGGAAGAGGTACTTTTTATTTTTTTTATTTCAATGGCAATGCAAAATCGCCCATTAATGGCCCATTCTCACCCAGTGTATCGATACCAGATGTTTTTAGGAAGAGGAGGAGGCCTTTTTTATTTTTGAGTTTTGGACATACTAGAGGGTTGATCAAAACAAAATATGCTTTAAAATGTTTATTGAACTGAAGCAAATCTATTGCACAGACTTTTATATTTCAAACACTTTTTACAAATAAGTTATGCCTGAAATACAAAAAATAAAACTTATTTTTCAAAATCCTTAAAAAACGATGCGGGAGGGGACGAGAAACATATTTTTTTTTTTTACTCGGCCTTAGGGATTTTATCGAACATGATGCCCTCGGGAGACAAGGCCATATTTCATACTCATGAATGTCAAAAGAATAAGAAATTGATAACAAAATTCACAAACAAAGTATCAACAAAAAACACAACACTATGCAACAGAAATCAAGAAAGACTACAAAGTGCAATATGGGCAATTTAGCGTCTAAAATCAAACCAGCCGCTAACTGTGTCTTGTAAACATATCAGGCCAAGAAAAAAAATTGTTATGTTGCCCTCAAGTGGAATTTCTGAAAAATGAGTCGGTCGGTCGGAAAATATATTTTTTTAAACAATTTTTTTAAAAAAGCACCTAAATTATGAAATTTGGGTGCATTTTCCACTATTTTCAAAATATTTTCTCAAAAAACATCCAATCTGAGCAAAATTGGGTGCTATCCCGACCTTTTTTTATTTTTTTTAAATTTTTGAATAGGGTCAGTCGCTGAGGGCAACACAACAATTTTTTTTTGGCCTCATTGACATAAAAGGCTGTATCTTAAAAGTAAAATACTAAAGAGACACACCTTACTACCCAACCCTTCAAATGTACTCTATGACCATGTCATGTGAGTGCAAGAAAGTCATATCTGCAATGGCTGCCATTTGTAATATTTGTTTCAACAACTAGTCATTAGAAAGTGAAGAATTATTCAAAATGTCTCTCTTATTTCAAGAGCCACTAACCCAAGACTTCAGATACAACTTTCTTGCACTCACATGACAACCTGGTCTTAAAGAAACTTTGCTACTGATTCGCACTTCAATTCTCCCAACATAATGCCCTGACATTAATTGACCAGTTGAAACGTAGCATAAGTGGTTTTGATATATAACAGTTATATCTTTATGCATATTGTGTAACGTAATTACAATAAAATCACATGGACCTTTAAAAGACCACACGGATACAAATTCTGATATAATTTTATAGAAATACTGTACAATACATACAAATCAGGGTGTATTTCACAAAGAGTTACAAAAACGTTTGGATTAGTCGTTGATACGATCGTTTTTACACTAGTGAATGTACTTACGAAAAGAAATGACAATCACCTTTGTGAAATACACCGCTGTACACAAGAACACAAATTTCATTCTTCACTTCTGGTGTCTTGTAAGTCTCAATAGCTGCTTTCTGATTCTGATTCTCATTTCCTGAGCTGTTTGCAATAACAGCTTTGGTCTGAGTCTTTGTTACTACAAGAGACTGCCAGTCAACTTATTATAACTTGCAGTTAAATACACATCACGCAACGTCTGTAGATTCACATGCCCTTCTATAGTTTGATTATCACTAAATAGGCAGCTGGGAATAGTGAGGCTTTTCTCCATCCACGATCATTGGTAATCCCATTCACATACGTATCACAGATGCCGACTTGAGAGTCGCACGTATGACATGCAATTTGTCCATGCAGTTGGGCTGTGCTCAGTTACACTTATGCTTTTCTGAACGATGCGAATAGGCCCGCCTATTTGGTGTTGTTCAAAGGATAGTGGTTGCACTAAAGTGCATATTACATTAAACAATACACAACGACAGACTCGGAATGCATTGTTCATTTCTACAGAAATTGGATCACATTGGCATATGAATGAAAGTTGATATACGATAGCTGCCATCTTAAAATTTGTCTTCAATATGTCAGTGGCTCTTAAATGCTGTATAATGAAATCAAACTGATGACAAATGGCAGCTATTGTACTAAGGATTTTCTTGCATTCAAATGAAAACATGTAGTTACACGTTCTATATCATGTGAACTATCAGAAAGGGGGCTCCATAGATACCAAATTGCCTTGCTGGTCACAGAATCACGTTTCCTTCAGTTCCATGGCTACAGGTCCATAACATTAATTGATGATGTCATCAGAGGTATCTATATATAGCAGCATGAAATAGGCAACCGGGGGGGGGGGGGGGGTACTCAAATTTGGTTTGGGTAGGGACGTGCCTCTGGGAAATTTGGAAAGCAACCCATTCAAATACCAATTTTTAAGAAAAATTGACCCATCCATATACCAAAGATCTCATTTTTTCTGTCCAAATTTGCTCTATTTTGACAAAATTTTCTAACATTTTGCGAAATGTCCAAATTTGCCGCATTAGGCACAAATTTCCTAAAAATTTTGAAAAGAAAACCCTTCAAAATACCACATTTTGCGAAGAAAAAGGACCAATTGGAATACCAGAAAGCCTGATTTTGCTACCCGAATTTGCGGCACGTCCTCATAACCCCTTTTGTACTAAGTAGCCCCCCCCCCCTACCGACTCATTTTAGATACAAGAATATTGCCATATTTTGGAAATGGATTCTCTATGACATTACTTCAAATAACTCACGCTAAGGAAAATGTGTTATTATAAAATTGTCACTTTTACCCAAGCACCTGATTTTATCCATATGTAATGCTCCATATGAACAATGTAATTCTACATGGAATGTAATTAATGAAAAAATATGAAAGGACTTGCAACACATGCTGTCATAGACTACTGAACGAAAATATTTGAGCTGGTATGACCTAAAAATCACTCACGTTGGTCAGTAAATCATTGTATATACTTCCGATTTTTTAATAGTCAAGAAGCTGGTGCATTTGAAGCCAAATAACTCAAGATTTTCAAGATAATTCCCTTACTACATATGATATTAACGAACGAATGCTAAAAATACCTGAACCAAAGTCGATATGGAATGTAGGGATTTACCCGCAAAATGTCTACTACTTCAATTTGAACACTGGGAAATCACAAAAAACAGCAATAAAGGTATTTGCTCCCAACAAAACTTCAAGATGTGGTCAAAGATTTCAACAATCTTATCAAAAATATAAATGAGCTGGTACAACTTATCATTTTTAAATAGACAACAAACCTCTAATTTGACATGTTTATTCCTTGTGTTATCTTGTCCTTTTTTTTACAGATATATAATTCAGAATCTCTATCATAAATTTGTTATTTTCAATAAATATACACATCTGGAATTGTAGTTAAAATGTAATATACAATTATAGAAATAGAAAAAGTGGTCCTTGAAGCACCAGGAATGCACTCGCAGTTACAACTCTATACTCTCTATAAATCTTGAAGTATGCAACAAGCAATCAGACTCTGTTTCACGATCCATAGCATATCCCTTGTATTCTACAACATTATGAACTGGTGGTTTTGTATTGTATAAGAGACTAGTACGGATTGATTAAGGCCAAATCATGGTATATTGATATTTTTGAACTTGAATCATTCATGATTTTAGCATTATTTTTGGAATGTTTTGTCGCTCCTTCATTGACAAACATTGAATATAAGTTCATTTGAATATTCAGCAAGATTGGGTATGTGGTTATGATTCGAAAAGTATGGACTTATTTACTTCCGTGTATGGTCATATTAGTTTATGTGCGTAAATTGGTTGCTTGTTGCATACTTCGAGGTTTATAGAGTATAATGACTGTGTGGACATGGGCTTTTAACCAGAATACCAAGTCATACACTGTCAGTATTTAGTATTTCTGCAAGCTTAAAAACGTTCAAAAATCCCATTTTTTCACAAAACGACCTAGAATCATCAAAACTCCTTGTAGGTGACTACCTATTCAATATGAATAAATCAATGTTTCTTCTGATATTTGATCTTCCATTATTATAAATATGGCTGATTTGTTGGTCCATATAGAAATACACCACAAGTACAAATCTCATTAAAATGTACCATACCAATTATTCTATTATTATTATTATTATTGTAACCATATAGAATATTTTTAGGTGATAAGTTTTCAAATGTGCAGAAATTTATATAAACTCCATACACAACAAACCATATTTTAAAATGCATTGAATACAATTCTGGTTTACTTCTTTAGATATATGTGACCCGTCATATCGAAAGGTACCTTAATGGATTTTGTTTTTGGTCTCATCTGAAAGCCGAGATTTTAAGCTTTAAAATGACACCTTGCTTTTGGTTATTGGGTGTTCGGTTGCAAAGTTATATCCAATTGGCAAAAGACATCGGAATGATTTGGAAAACTACAGTTCTGAGAAAATCGAGTATAAAGGTTTTGTACTAAGTAAAACTTAAATGGAGAGAGGATTTTTATCTTGATTTTCAACACATTTTTCTTATGTTTTGGATGTTGTAATATGACAGAATACACTTCAAAAGTAACGTTTCTGATGAAATTAGAAATTCGACCTTGAAAGTGATTTTGACTATGCTCAGCTTTAATGGCCCATATCTTATAATTTACTATGCCCACCTTAGGGTACCTTTCAATATGGTGGGTCACATATCTGAAATATAGACTCTGCCATAAAATAATGCAAGTTGGATAAATGGCTATCAAGACTATGGCTGAATAAGCTTGCGTGCAGAGATACTAAATGCCAACAGCGTACACTGGAAGTTCTCACGCCTGAAATCCATGTTATAGATAAAACAGTTGTTATCTACATTTTATTTGTACTAAAGTTGTGAAAGGAATGTACAGGAAATGTGCTTTTGGAATGAAGTGTCTGCTTGGTATATTACAAACTGCGGTTTCCAAAACAGAAAAATTGTACAAAAATTTATAAACTTTTAATCGACTTTGCCTTCTACAGGTTGACATCTACAAGAGTGTCAAAAATAAGAAATGGACCCAGGGGTGGGGGTGGAAGTGTACTCGGTTGGGTAAGGGTTTCAGATTTTGAGCAGCACACCCCTGTCAACTCATAATTTGAGTATCCCCCCCCCCCCCCGGCACAAATCGGAAGTGGATAGCTCAGTGGACATCGTACATGGTTGCACTGATATGTCCAATTTTACTCCAAAATGGAATGTGCATTTATTAACCTATACCGTATTGTTCCTAATAAACGCCCATGGGCCGCGACATTTCTTGAAGGGTGGGCGATTATTAGAGACCAAATTATTTTCAACATCAAAATTTGCACAAAATCGCTAAGTAAGCTTAGCAATTACGGCAACTTACAGGTATATGGCCCCGAAAACCCGGAAGTACTGACAATTTTTCATCATTTCCGGGATCGCGACCTCATTGGTACTGTTTCCTGTTACTAGCGATTGTTGGTTAAAGCTTAATGATACACAATTTTGTAGCAGTGCTACAAAATTGAATGTTTTTTAACACTTCTCTTTGATTTTTTTGGGGGTGGGCATTTAATAGAGACTGGGCGTTTATTAGGAACAATACGGTAATCCAAATATTTTTTCGTCTTGCAAGACAATACAATTGCCCTTGAATTTGACATCTTGCTTTTTACACAATTTCTGGTTGGTAGCAGGCTAGTGAAATATAAAAAAGAACTAAAGGCCAACCAAAAATTTAGTGGACAGTGAAAACAAAAATCCAGAGTACAGGGCCCATTATTTGTAAATGCAACCCCCTACTCTGGATTTTTGTTTATATTGTCCAATAAAGTTTGGTTTTGCCTATAGTATGTTACAACCCAAATTTATAGAAATTCAAGACACTGATGTGACTGTAAAGGCACTAGAGGAATCAACGTCAATGGGCTATTCCTTACATTATTGCTACACCCTCCAAAAAATGCAGGGGATTCCATATTTTGAAACGAGTACGAAGTCCAAAAATTAATTTCCTTTCATTATGGGCAGTTTAATGCATGAGATTAATTTCCAAATGTGCATACATGTACTTTAAGGTTAAAACGACTATATATTTCAATTTTAATAATTAAAAAGGGTCAATCTCCAAAACATCATGTAAATTTGAAATCTAGAATTCTATTTTTTTTTCAGTAAAAAGGAGGGTGTGCCATTAATGTCTGGAATAGCCCAGTCTCATCAAGGTGTATTAGGCCATTACATTTAAAACCTTCGCCCACTTTTTTGGAATATTTACTGTACAAAATTTACAAAGGGTGAGTAATTTGTCAACGAAATAGCTCATTTTAAGGCCAAGAAAAAAAAAATTGTTGTGTTGCCCTCAAGTTGAATTTCTGAAAAAATGAGTCAGTCGGTCGGAAAATAATTCTTTTAAAAAGCACCTAAATTATGAAATTGGGTGTTTTTTCCACCATTTTCTAAAAAAACACCCAATCTGAGCAAAATTGGGTGCTTACCCGACCCTATTTTTTTAAATTTTTAATTTTTGAATAGGGTCGGTCGCTGAGGGCAACACAACAATTTTTTTGGCCTAATAATAGATCATTCCTGTAATTGACATACTTCCGGCGTTGATGCGGTAAATCCACAGAATCGGACGGAGAATCGGACCTCAGAACAAGGCCAAGTATGATATGACCCTACTTGGCCTCCTTCTGAGTTCCGATTCCCCGTCCGATTCTGAGGATTTACCGCATCAACGCCGGAAGTATGTCAGTTATAGGATTGGTCTATACATCCTGTGTGTTACATGATGCTTGATATTAGGCGAAACAATAATCTATTGAACAAATTAAACAAAAATCCAGGGTAGGGGCTGCATTTAAAAACAATGGGGCCCTGCACTCTGGATTTTTATTTTCACTGTCCAATAAATATCTGTTTGGCCTATAAGATGATATAGCCATTCAAGAGATGAGATAATGTGTCTCCCATCATGCATTGCTTCCTAGCTGTGAAATTGCATTATGTAAGTAGTTAAGGTGTCAGGGGCCGTATTCATAAAGCACACTTAGCCTAAGGGCAACTCTTGCACTTAATTCTTAAGAGTTCCCCTTAACTAAGGGAAAAAATTAAGTGTATTCAATTCATTGACTTAAGTGCATGAATTTAATGCACTTAAGTGTTTCCCTTAGTTAAGGGCAACTCTTAAGAATGAAGTGCAAGAGTTGCCCTTAAGCTAAGTGTGCTTTATGAATACGGTCCCTGGTCCTAGCGCCGTCCATGCGTACCAGTACACGCTAGTTTCTGAGTTGGTAAGTGCCGCAATATGCATGCACATATACTCTAAATAGTGTTTTGAAGCTAAAAATTGCCATATTTTAATATTTTTCTGGAAAATTAGTTGGATGACCCCCAATTTTTATTGTTTTATTTGAAAGAATTTACTTGTGCGCAACTTTTGGGTGGAATTTTTGAATCAACACTAAATAATGTCACTTTTGCCACATTTTCCATAGACCCCTGTACTAATTCCCCCCCCCAAAAAAAAAAAATCAAAAAATGCTGTTTTTAAACAGACTCACATGCAACAACGAGTCCAGTGACCCCCAATTTTTATTTTAAAAATCGTTTCTACATTGATGAAATATCAATCATGCCGATTTTTACTACAAATTTTCAGGCAGATCTATCATAGACCAGACACCTTAATGGTAAAATGACCTTTTCCAAATTAATCATTGTAATCTGGCATTTTTAGGATCTTTCATCACAACTACTTCCTGTGCAAACAATTTCATAGGAAGCAATGCATGATGGGAAGAGAGTGTCCCATCCATTGTAAGATGATAGAAGATGGGTCAAATATTTCGTCTATTTTTTAGTCTCTACGTCTTGTATAAAAGTTATTCACAGATTATCTTACAAATCTGACAGCAGCATTAAACCTTTGAAATCAACACACCGCTCTTCAAGATATTCTCATCACCACGTAATTATTGAAAGTATTTCCTTGGATAAAGGGGATATTGTTAAATTGCAAAATTTTACAGATATTACATTCTTTGTACAAGTATGTAGAAGAGAAGGTATAAAATACTATTATTTCTTTGTGAAAAACAAGTTACTTGACAATTTTAACAGACTCGAGTTATGATACATTTTAGATCTAGCGATTTTATCACAGAAACATCATTCGACATCTACCGATACGCAGTCTTTAGATGTTTTTCAAACTGGGTACAGGGTGTGTCAAAAATATTGAACATAATTTTGAAGAAGAATGGGTTAACCCTCAATCTATAATATGCCTAGATGTCAATTTAATTTAAATAAGTATCTCTAGGCATACCAGTGCTTCAAAATATGCACTAAACTTTTTGAGACACCCTGTACATGATAACAATTATGTAGTAAACCTAACCCTGACACATCACAACAAACATGTTAGCCAAATATGAAGCAAGACATTTTATGCGGAGGCAGGATTTCCTCCATTATTTACTATAGCCTAGGTACGACATCCAAGCACTAACTTGATGCATCAGAATTTTTTGAATGACCTGTAGAAAGTATAGGCTTAAGTGAATAATTGGGGCAAGCACCACAAGAGCTAGGAATGAACTTCCATGTACATCGATGTACATATACCTTATCAAAATCCATTCAGAAATCTTCGGAACATCGATCACGTGGCCGTTTTAACAACCAATCACGTACGAGCTCATTAGCATATATGTTTTTGTAAACAACATTTTCCGAAAATTCTTTCGCTTTTTCAGTGCAATAAAAGTGAAAAATGAATAGAACCAGACCCATACATTATTAGACTCACTAATTCTGAACAACTTTTTGGCTGATGGTACCATAAGCTCACCGACACAAAGAGTGAAATTTCCATTTGAAATCGGCTGATTAAGCTTAAGATTTCAAGTCACATCAGGGCGATCAAACTAAAAAAAGTGACTCTATAGTGCTAACGCTAATTACAAGTTCAAATTCCTACGCAACCAGTTAACGAGAACGTGAATTGGACATTCTGGTTATTGTGTTGAAGAGTCACTTTTTCTGTCGGCAATTGGCGGAAAGTGTAAAATCAGCTTCGGAAATTCTCGTAAAGTCGTGCTTTGAAAAGGTCTATTCCAGGAGTAGAGATTATGTCTCCATGATGACGCATCAACCAGATGTGGATTCATGATGTGCATTAGAATGTGTTTGCGCCTATACGTTTGGTCAGTTGTACATCCCAAACTCTCATGGAGCTTGGACCAATGACTCCACAAAAAATGCCTTGCCCTGGAATCACACTGTGATATTCTTGTTAACATACACAATAAACCTCATGACAATATATAACCTGATACACATGTGTACAAAATTATCAGAAATCAAGGAATCGTTTCAAGTATCAAGATAAATAAATAGAACTTTACTCAAGATAAATCCATATATTAAGAAAAAGGTAGATCTTTGCTTACTACATGGTGTGCCTGTTTTGGCACATTTTAAAAGTAGTCTGCCATATGCTAGCTGCACACCACCACCATCATCTTGTCAAATTCAGCAGTTGTATAGAATCTAGAAACACTCAACTCATTTGTCTGGAACTGTGAATAAATATCAGTGGTGAAAATTAATTAGTTATATGAAGATTTAGTCTCAACATATTTCATTATATAAAAAAAATGATATGGACTAAAATAAAGCGTTATTAGAGATACACGTATTGATTACTAGAGTTGGCATGCAATAATAATATAATACACAGCATTTAAATACGCTATTCACCGTAGTACCATAGCGCTGGCCATTATTATAACCGCCATACAAGGGAATCATCAGAACCATTTCGCCTTAAACTAGGCCATTTGCAGCCATGGCCATTGGCGCAGACCTATCAGCACTTCAGGTTATAATATTCCCCCTAAACAGCTCCCCAATACGCTTGGGTCGACGAGGCAAGTGTGATAAAGTGATTTGCCTAGATTCACAATAAGTCGACGCTAGCGGGGCTTGAACTCACAACCTTCTGATCATGAGTCCAGCTGTCTCATTTTATCTTATGAGTGCGATTCACAGATTTAAAGCAAGATTCAAAAGTTTGTCACCATTTAAACCACCACCACAAGACATCAACAAGGAGGTAGCTTTGGTTCCAAAAACCATATTGAAAGTCAATATATGTTAAGAAATAGGGACTAAGAAATTGTCCATAGGTGCTAGAATAAGCCCTCATGCAGTCGTGCAAACCCTTGTGCTCCCAAAATTGCAACTTTAATAGTTCAGTGAAAATCAGCAATTTCTCATGCCTGTTTAATACTTTTTTGAATCTATAGAAATCAACCTGGTGTTTCAAAAAAAAAGCTTTTACAAAATAAAGGGAATATGTGTTTTGTTAAGTGAATTTCATGATAATATTCAACAGTATATATTACCAGGATACAGAATTCACAAACACATACACAGCATAGACAGACACTTGGTTCAAATGTGTTGTAAATGCATAACAATGCATTTTGTAAGTTTTTGTAAAACATTTTAACCCATTTCTTATTCTATTCACTGGAGACAATAAGTATAGATAATCCCCACTTGAGAGTTTGCAATCCATAACAATTCTTTAGTGTTTACCTGAACGAAAGCAAAAGCAAAGAGCCTTGGCTAGTTTACTTTCGTTAAAGACAGACTATCATCTACTTTGATTGAAAGGTCTCTTTTGTGCAGTAAGATTAATTTTGATACTTCTGTCAATTAAAATTTTGTTAACTATTATAAACCAAAACCTTTGTCTTTTAATGAGATAAATTACGAAGCATTTGAACAGATGTAGTG